>APFE030559342.1:73620-108493 GCA_000404065.3 Pinus taeda
AAACCTTTGTAACAAGAAAAGGTATGAACATATTACAGAGCTCATCAAGTCAATCATGACATATGACACCTATTGGTACAGGGGCCTAACAGGGCCAACATTGCCTCCTCATTTGTACTTTGGTCAAATGGTTAATACTAAGTACCAATGGCTAGTATAGGAAATTGTGGTCAGCCTAAGTAGCATATTTGTGAGTGGGGAGAGGTAGGCAAGTCACCACTATACCTGCTTAGTGAATTCAATAGCTTAGGGTAGATAGGCCATAAGAAAGAGGATTGTATGGACCTTTTAGGTGTGGGTCCTAAATATAGCATGGGACATTGGGTGACTGTCATGAACATGGTTGTGAATAGGGACTACATAACTTTAATTGTATCAAAACTATAATAAATGTAGTCATGAGGAGCATGCATGAGTTAGGGTTGAATGGCCACAACCATGGTTGTGGTTGTATGAGAAACATCCACACATAAAGTTGTGTTTGTGAGATGAACAACCGCAATTGTGTTCACTACTTCCCATTGCATAGGAATGAGGTTACACATGTGCCTATATGTGAAATAGGAATGATGGCCATGGCCACTCCATATGATTGTTAGTTGAATGATTGTGTCCCTTATGACTATGTATTGAATAGTTGCAAGGGTGTACCAAAGGAAATTTTGAATTTTTATTTGTGTTTTGACCAACGCAACCCTTGCATCTTAGGATGGTTGTTAACTAATGGTAAATTCATTGGCTTGCATCACAAGATGTAGTGGTGAATGATCCATAGGCCCACAACATGCTAGTAGAGGAGATTTCTCAATTTTTTAGAGAACCCCATGATGTTGTCCAAGGAGGATTTCCTAGAGTTTATTGTAAGTTGATGGCGACCTGAGAGAGAGGTATTCACCATTAGATCGATTGACTTATTGATATTGCTAGATACCAATATATACTTCATGATGGGACTAGTGTGACATGGAGAGGTGTCACTTGTTGAGACACCTCATCCTGATGCGTGGCTCTTTGACTGGGGCTGAGTCATGGGATGGTGGAGGGATTATGATATCCACCATTTTTGTATGAGTAGGGCCAATAATTCTCATCCATATGTTTGGTACCTTCCCTAATATAGGATCTCGGGGTGGATCATTGGAGTGTTGGAATGGATATGAAAAACCCCTTTCTTTGACTATGCATGGGTCATGCACAATAGGATGGTTGATCAACTAAATCAGGTGGTTCTAGAAAATATCCAAAACTTTAGCTATGGAACTAAAGTGTGCCACTTCTTATATGAGAGAGTGGTACTAATTTGACCCACCATCTGAGTTAACTTGACACCCCCCTACAATCCATATATTAGGTAATGAGAAACATTGATGCCTCAAGAGGGTGGAGGAAATATCAGACATTACTGGACTGAGTGGGCCTAGAAATAGTGGTTATCAAATGCCTAGGTGATATTTGAGTTCCCCTATGTAGGTATGGACATCATAGGGTATAAAGATATGGGATTTACCCCTCGCGATGCATGGGGTCGAATAGGTATAGTGATACATTATTTTTATCTTCTTTTATGTAGTTTTGATATTTATGATATTGTGTGAGCATACAGATGACTCTTTTATGTTCTTTTCACATATGAGACATTGTGAGGAAGATAAAGGGATGTTTTCAAAATGGGAAATAGATAGAGATGAGGCTACAGAGGCAATAGACACAGGTCATGTGTGTCCCAAGGATAGTTCACCTGAGGAGTGCACCTGACATAGGCTATAGTTATATATTGGTGGGGAACCCCTTGTTTATAGGGGTGAGCAGGTGGTTCTCCATGAGGATAATGAGAGATTATGGGTGCAATTGAGGGTTGCAGAGGACAAGGAGTGAGCTACTCAGGAGAGTGAGCTAGATTATTGGATTTGGATGACTCAAATTTTGATGGGGATACCAGAGATTATATGCATGATGCCAGGTGAGGATGTGGTGCACTTGGTGTGGTGGTTGGTTTTGTGCATGTTAGTAGTCACACCAGCTATATAAAAACTAATTTTAATGCCAAAGTAGGGGTAGGTTGGAGGTGCTCCCATTGGTGGTGTGGGTCATTTGTAATAGCCCTGTTGAAAACTTCATGTAACAAAAGTAAATAAAAGAAAAATAAGACCACATATCAGGGACATGTATTCCAAGATGCATTTTGGGCAAAGATATCCTAGTGGGCATTAATGGATTTGTGTTCAGACTAAAGGAAATTGGAAAAAGATAAGACAAAGGCATTAAAAGGCAAAAATACATTTTTGGCACATTTATTTATGAAAATAAAGGAAATTAGGAGAAAAGGAAGGTGAAAGGTCACAAGTTGCATGCGAGGAGGAAATTGAAGGAAAATGATGGAAAATGAAGAAAATAAAGGCCTCATTGATAAAAAGGCTTTTTAGGATCAGTAAGCAAGCTTTGTTAGTGTAACCTTTTGTTAGTTCAAGTTTGGAGCTCTCTCATTTTTCTCTCTCTCTCTCACTCTTGGTAACTTAGAGTTTTCTTGGAGTACTCTAGATTTGGATCAAGGAAGGAAAAGAAATCAAAGGGAAAGGAAGGAAAGCAAGGATCAAGGAAGAGGAGTAGGATCAAGCAGCTATGGCTTGAACACTTGCAAGTAACCTTTTGCATGTTTGATTTCCTAGCTGGTTTGGAAATGCATGACTTTTCATGTTGATGTATGGTTCTCTTATTGTCGGTGGCATGGTTTTGTCGAGTTATGACAGTGGTTTTCAACCTAGCCTTGCCTTTTTCCAGATGCCATGCTATGTTGGGATGTTTATCTTAGTTTTGAATTTTGGTTTGCCAGATGTATATTGGAATCTGGGGTGGAGGTGGTCTCAATTTTCATTCCTAAAGGCCTAGGAATCCCTTGACTAGATTTGGCAGTATACATGGCAAAGCTTGAGGGAGAAGTCTTGCTTTAGGGCCTAGTGATCCAATTTTGGATTGCGGTAAAGCCTAAGATATTGGTCTTGGTTTAGGATCTGGTGATCCAGGATTGGATTGCAGTAAAACCTGAGAGACAAGGAGAAGGAAAATTTCTCAAGGATAGTGATTAATTCCGAATGGCATTCCAGGTTCAGTTCAGTTGTGATTAGAGCACTGCTTTTTGTGTAATCACGGTTTGGTGAGGGTGGGGGTGGTTTAACCTCTAGATTCCCTTGGTTGTTTTTGGATTAATTGTTCTATGACATCCCACATTCATGCTTGGAATATGGCACGGGGGTGATTGGATAAAAGAGAGATTTGGTTCAGACATGTCTATAGTTGGATGGTATGTGGAAGTCCTGAACCTGGTCGGGTTTTCCTATGATTAATAAAATCTAAGCTATCTTACTTTTGTACTTGTTAATATGTGGATTTAATGGTTGTCATGTATATAATATTTATATGGTTTAATGTTGGCTATAAGCATGGTTATGTGATTGGTTCATTTCATGGTTATTTCATGTATTTAATTGTAATTTTTAAATGGATAGATCCAATACCTGATTGATGATATAATAGGCCAATGGAGAAGGAGGTGATCCTTCTGGCTATGTTTCATCAGTTATTTCATTCATTTATGCTCTGCCTTGTATCCTAGACTTGTAGGTTGCATTGATGCCAATTGTTTGACTGAATTTCAATCCCAGTTGGGGATGCTCAGGCCTAGTTCTGAGGTTTATTTTTGATTTATCAGCATTGCTATCATGTATTTCTAGATTTTGAAGGTTTTAGCAAGTTCTAGGCTAGAAAAGTGGCTCAAATCTCGGGGTTGGTGATAGAGGTCTACGAGAAAAGTCCACAGTCGCTAGCACAAAGGCCTATGACAGCGAATTTGAGTTGTTGGTCATTGTTTTTCCTATAGCATGAGAGTAACTTTGGGTTAATAGGCTTAAAACATCAGTGGGACCCAGGGAAAGGATGTCTGAGTGGCTGACGTGTCTCCTCGGGGTGTAATTGCTGATGTGGATGAGTTTGTTTGATGAGTTTCATCGATTCCATTTCCTTAAGGTCATGTTGTGCAATACAACAACCCTCCACATTTCAAATTTTTTCATAAAAGACTTTATTAAGAAATGGGTCCCCTTTAGAATATAAATAAAATCAATAAAACATTTGAAAATAAATTTTTATAATAGTTTCATATATAATGTTTTCTTTTAGGGTAGGTTAAATCACAATTGCAATTTGAAAAACTTTGGAACCCATGGAAGTCCTTTCAAGAAAATATGATCCAATTTGAGTCATAATAAAACCTTATCGTAAAAATCTTTATCAAAGGAAATAACTATAAAGCAAATTGTCGCATCGCACACATCCTTTATCTCAATGGTGGAATTAAAGTGTTCCATTGAGATTCGCCGATGTGATAACTCTATCGAAAATCGCATATCGCTACTCGTTAAGAAAACGTCCCAAGTGTTCCATGGAAAACATCTAATGTGATAAGACGATCACAATCGCACATCGCTAAAATCATAAGGCACATCCCAAAATCTCCTTTGAAATCTTCCGATGCGATTTCATTATCGTATAACACACTTTTGATAAAGGTAAAATATGAAGTATTGTGAACATGTGCGGTTTAAAGTTATAAGTCAATTATAAAGAAAATTTTAACGATTTATAAATTTTAAAGCATGTTGCCTCCCCATGCCAGCTCACCACTAATCGCAATCGCAACCATCCAGAGGAACAATTTATGCATGGTACTTGTAACTCCCAATATGCGATATGTGATTATCGCTAATCGTTGATCGGGAAAGTCATGATACCCATTTTAAAAAGGACCATTATAAATTTGTGATGTGACATACCATCACAACTTTAAAGTTTCACTTTGGAAGTTACGGAGAAATCATTAAAAAGCAGTCATGGTTGAATCCTTCAAGGATTTCATCCATGGTGGCTTAATATATTATAGATCTGTAGCATCTATTACACTTAATTGTTGTTAGTCTTGTGCGTTGTGCATTATCATTTAACAAGTTTTTCCATTGTTATGTCCTTCTGTTTCATTTTACAGAGCTAATATGAAATCATCAATCCAGCAAAAATTTCTAAGAAATATTGGAAAGTAAAGGTCCCCATCATAGCGAAAGATGAACCAGCAAAGTTGGTGCTGATAGCTGATACTACCTGTCTAGGCCTTGGCAAGACTTCATGGGAGGGCATATATAATCTACTCGAAGTTGAGGATCCAACCGTAATTGAAGAAGAAGGAGGAATGGCTGATTCAAGTGATAAATCAAAAATTACTCTTAGGGATTTAGCTAGCTCCTTCCTCCACAAAATAGCAGCCCGTGCGAAAGTGTTACCATACAATGACCTAGTATGATGGGTAATAGAGAGTATCAACATAACCGACAGAGCATTCTTTATAGCCGGTGGAAGGATGTTCAGGACATTCAAGGCAGAAGATGTCAAGGAGATGTATCATTTGCCAGACCCCCAGAAACATTACAACAAGGAATTTTTAGAAGCTTTCACTAAGGAGACCAAGGTAGAATCCGGCCCTATCAATCAATGGAGTCATTTCCAAAAAAAGAATAAGCATGAATCTTTTGGTATATACTCCATGGACTCCTTAGCATCTCCCTATTGCTATGCTGGTGCTATGATATGTAGACTCTTTAGGGCCTCTGATTTAGCTAGATTTTCCATAGAAATGGCGCCTTTAATGGAAGCAACAATTAACTCTTTTATCATGGATTGGGAAACCACTTTATCAGATAAAATGGCCAACCAAATCCTTGATTATATAAGAAATAGGTATGTAACTATCTAGATAATACCCCATTCTATATGAGCGCCTACATTATGGATACCATCTGTTTGAATTCTGAGTTCCCCATTCTAGGTTGGAAATGGAATCCTCAAGGCCCAACTGCTATTCACGTTTATCATAAGTATTTGTGGAAGGCCCATTATAAAGATCATATATATAGAATTTGCCATGGTTTTGTTTTACCCGTCCATCAGGCCATATTCAACAGACCTGCTCCTCGGTTATCTGATGAGGCCAGCATTGACCTAACATCAATCGAAAGTTGGTTTAGTGAAGAAACGTTCACCTATGTCAGATATTTTGGCAGCCTCAAAGATCCACATGTTCTCCCATTGTACATTCCTGATAAGCTATTGGCCAGAGAAATAGCTTACCATATAACAAAGAAAGGAATTTCCAGGAAAGTCAAAGAATCCAAGAAACAAATGTGGCTTACATTTCCCCTCCATTGTGGTAATTACTCACTGCATGATTTCAAACATGCTAATAAAGATGCAAATAAGATAAAAATTTTGAAGTTAGCAGTCATCCCTAAGAGACAGTATGACCCAAACGAAGTGGCTTACAACTTTACCACTCAGGTGAAACTTGCCAAATTTGAACATGAGAAAGATGACTATGATGACTTGTTCGCTTCAGCTGAGTTGTTTTCACAGGTAAAACATCTAGCAAGGATAAAATTCGAAGCAGGGGAGATAGAAAATTTTATGCAGTTCAAGACACAGAGTTTATAAACACTACCTCTGGATTTATTAAACACTACCATTATGGTGCAGCAAGAAGGCCACAATGAAGACCACACTACTGAGAATATTCATGAAAAGGAGCATACAAATGAAAAGATCAGTGAGCTCCTAGATACCGATGTGCATATTGCTTCCAACTTAATCAAGGAATGGGAGCAATTCGATCAGCAGATCAAGAACCAGAATGACTCCCAAAACATCAGTATACCAAAATCGCCCACAACACAGGAGAATATTGTTACTAGTATTACAACTGAAGGGGAAGTTGGAACAGTTAACACTTAGAATGATATTGAAATAATTGTAGAGAATCCTTCTGAAGAGATTGTATTGAAGGTTGAGGAAATACCACCCCTGGATGTATTTAACAATCCAAAGCATAGGGTTGTGGTCAAAAGACAAAGGAAAAAGAGGAAAATTGACTAGGGACCATTCTCAACTCCTCAAGATAAACTTATGAATGTGGTATGGAAAGACTTAGAAGTCAATCCTTCTGACGATTTAACTAAGTTATCTCAATATGCAGGTGTCTATACAGCTGCTACAATGGACAAGGCCTCCAAAGTGAGCCAACTGATCAAAGAAAAGGATCTAAGTATCACCAAACTTGAAAAGTAAATGGAAGTGGAACAACAAAAGATCGGTCAGCTTGAGCAACAGCTAGTGGAGAAAAAAAAAAGAATGAGAAACTGAAAGAAGAGTTAAATCTGGAGAAAAAAAAGATTGAACATCAGGCTTTTCAGAAACAACAAAATTTGTCTCAAGAACTCAACAAGCTTCAAGTGACACTTAAGCAAGAAAATAATGCCAAATAAGAACAAATCGCACAACTGTAATTATAGGCAGAGAAATTCAAAGGTTATATGAATATTGATGAATTCAAGAAAGAAGCCCTGGAAGTGACTAAAACCTTATCTTGGCAACTGAATATCCTTTGCCCTAAAATATCATTGGTTGGCCCATTATGCATCATCACTGCATCACTCATTAAACAGGTAGTTGACACCAGGTTTGAATTTGAAAATGTAGATGATAAGGTCATAATATTTCTCTTTTGGAAAAGTACATAAGAAGGCATGGCTACTAATCTACCGAAAATCCAAGAATCGCACAAAGAAGTCATGTTTTCGAAGTGGCAATCACAGTTAATAAAGGCCAAAAGAGCTACTTCCAGAGCAAGGGCTACAATGAATAGTGTGATTGAGTTGGTAAATGACAGCTTATATGGAACTAAATTCATCTCCGATTGCTCCCCAGGAAAGCTCCCGACATAAAAAGCGTTAGAAAATCAATGGAGACAAGATCTGGCTAGCAGAGAAGAACAAATTGGCAAAGTGTAAAACTTGACTTGGGATGAATTTTGGTTCTTCCTAGTCAAGCCGCACATCCAGAAGATGGACACCAAATTCCTTGCCGACATTGTCAATCGCATGGTTCCCAAGCTTTCAGATGCCACATACACAGGTCAACTACATTCCAGGCTGAGTCATCCTCCTGAAATTCATGAAATTCTCTCAATTTGTCAATTGCAAGTGCAAGAGAAGAAGTAGATACAATGAATTAGTTCAAAGGCTATCACCCTATTATTTTCATAAATCAAATCCCAGATTTTCATGTTTGTAGTTTCAACAACTCAAAGCGATTTTTATTGATAGTTATTTTTTGTTTTATTATTTAAACCATTTCATGTCTTTTAAGAAAGGGTCCTCAAATTGCATAAAAATTGACTTGAGAAGTTACACTTTTGTACTTATAAATATATTTTTATCAGTAGTGGATCAAGGTTCTACATTTTTGTGAAGAAACTTTTTCAAGACCTGCACTTTTGTATCTCCTAGAAGTGTTCTCAAAAAAGAAAGTGGAATTGGAGTGTTATTTACATTGGAAAGACTCAAATGCATGTGGTATTTCTATCACTATTCTTTTGTCTTGTTTCCTTATGCGATGAAGCATTCCTTTTACAATTTGTTATTGTTGATACATGTACAGTCTTCAAACAATTCTTTATCATGTTATTTCTAAAGATTTAGAATTGTTATACTTTAAAGATATATGTGATGAGCCCCAGAAATGGGTAATTATATGGGCTCATTCAGCCTCCTAATTTGACTTAATCCACCATTCTTATTAGTTTATTGCATGTTTTTTATTATATTTATGCTAATAGAGTGAATTGGGTTAGTCATTATGCCAAAAAGTCTAATGTGTGATTTATGCAGATTTTTGGTCAATTTTGAGACAAAATCAAAGGTTTAATGAGCATTGACAGCCAAATTCGTGGAATAACAAGGGAGAGGATTTGTAGGAATCTGTCCCCTCATTTATGAGCCCTTAACTTGAATTCTCCATAAAAAAATTGGAGCACAAGGGGCAACTAAGCAAGTCAAGTAGGACTATTGTTATCTTCAGTTCTAGGAAGCCGAGTTCCTTGATTTTAGGAGGATTGTTGGAGGTCCCCATTTGTATAAATAAGAAGTCTTAGGGCCTCAGTTCAGTTAGTCATATTTTAGTTAGATTTTATTCAGTAGGTTAGTCATTTTGTTAGTCTATTTTCGCAGTTTAGTGCAGCTCTGTATCAGCACAATTTTGAGCTTTTTCTTGTAGACAGTTTTTGGGATGTAACTATTATTTTTTGATCAATAAAGATGAATCCAGCTTTGCACCAGCTCTAATATTTCTTAGGAGGCTGTAGCTCTTGGGGTTGGGCCCAACCCAAGTTCTAGTACCTCCTTTGTGTACCTTTATGTGTCTTTGTTGCATTCATAGAATAATTTCTGTTATTTAGGTTAAAATCTTGCATTGTTACTTAGGTTGTTTTTCATGACTAAAATAGATTTTCATACTTCAGGTTGATTTGATAGTTTGGGAAAGGAAAATATCTACAAAAAGTACATCAAGCAATCTTTGATCCCATCTCTCCCTCCTTGAGACCATAAGCTGAGACCAAGGCATACTTGTTGCCACAAAAACATTGTTTTTGCCTTTCCATGCAATTGCTAGTGTTAGATTTTTAGTTGGAAAAGTTGATACCAGTTGTACTTGCATGTTTAAGATTTGTTCTTGCTTATTTTTCATAGTTATCTTACATGATTTCCTATCTATAAACTTATGTTCATCATGTTTCTAGTTTTTAGGTCAGATTAGGTCAAAATAGATAGATCTCTGGTTTTTCTAGTCTTTGTTCAATCAGTTTTGGAAAATAGTGTGCAGAACACCTATAATACCTCCCTGCCTATCCTTCCTCCATCATACAACCTGCTCCAACCCCTAATCCAATATTCCTTCCCTTCATTTGCTACACTTTTCCAATTTTCCATCCTTGAATGAATCCAACCACCTTAATCACTCCTTAGCCTCATTTACCAGGTCCTAGACCCCTTCACATCCTCATCCATACTCTATTTCCACTTTCCCACCATTTTTCCACCATCAACCCTCCAAAATCCTCTTTCGGATCTTCCTGTAGAACATCCTGTAGAACCCCTGCAGACTTTCTGTAGGAGTTCACGTGAACAATTTTTCAAGATCTGATCACTGTGAAACTCTATGAAAGGGTGTTAGGGACCCCTTAGGCCCTTTTCTCACCTTCCCAACCTCTTGAAAGTGCCTACTCCATTTCCTTTCGCCAATCAACCTCTGCACAGTAAAAAATAGTTAAAGCACATGCATAATAATTCTGCAAAATTACTCAAAAATGAAAAAAGATGTTTTCTCCAGATTTTACAGTAGAAGTAGCTTAGTCACATGCTTTTTACCTTTCCAAGAGTCAATGGCATCCATTTCCACCGCTTTCATCTCTCTTCTTGCACCAGTAGGGTTAGTCGGTAAGACTACCGTTTGCTAGGATTTGTGTTTCTTTTTAGCTTTCAGCTTTTTTCTGTAAGTAGACTAGCCTCCTTTGAGTTAGCTTTCATCCATCAGAGTTAAAATCTTCTTCTAAGAACTCATATAAGTTGGTTTAAGCTCCTAGTGGACTTGTCCCAGCTAATCAAGTGACAGCCTGTGGCAAGAGCTAGTACTTGTACATATAGCACCGTCGCTTCCAAGTTTATTACGAACAACTGGGTTGATAAAAGTAAAGAAGGGAGTCCCAGGAATTGCAGCATCATTTTTGCAATACTAGAGCCCACCATATTTTTGGTGCCATTGCTGGGAAGCATCAGAGTATTTGTGATTGTTTCTTCTCTTCTATTTTCTACTGAAACCTTCTGCTAAGTAGTTTATTTCATCAAGAGTAGAGTAGTTCTTTCATTTCCATTCTGCAATTTCATTTCCGCAAAAGTAGATTAGACATTTCCTGCTTTCATATATTAGCATTTCAATTCCACAATTTCAATTCTGCAAGCGTAGATTAGAATTTCAATTCTGCAAGTGTAGATTAACATTTCAATTCTGCAAGCGTAGCTTAGCATTTTATTTATGCAATTTCATTTCAGCAACATAGATTAGTCATTTCCTGCTTTCATTTCCATTCTGTATTTTCATTTCAGCAAGATAGATTTTAGTTTGTTGCAGTTCAATCTATTTCAATTTTGCAGGTACAAGCAGAAAAAAACAAAAATCAACCATATATATTTCCTTTCATGCCTTGTAGGAGTAGAGATAGGTCAAAAAAATGTTTGCACAACACCCCCACTGCTTCACACAGCCAACCTTCTCTTTTCTTCGATGGCTGTGAATAAGAATAACCCCTAGGTGGACAGCAAGACATATTTTGAAGAACCTCTAGGGGAGAAGAAGAAGAAAACATTCTTCTGGAGCAAATGGCTAAAAACAGAAATGTTGGGAGTGGTACCTTTTCTTCCAACATAATCCTTAGAGGTGAATGTGAGAATCTGATGGAAGATTTCAAGAGCGAGGTGAGGTAGTTTCTTTCCATGCAACTAGATACCTTGTGGATCCAAACGAAGCAAGAGGAGGCTGAGAGGGCTTTGGCCATCTTTTGTCCCAGGTGCACTAGAAAGCATCCTAGGAACGAACGTCCATTGCACTCCATAGAAGTGTGTTTTGTCTATGAAAGAGACCATCCTATGAACCAGTGCCCTTCCTTTCCCGAAATTAAAGCTGCATATCAGAGGGCCAAAGGAGCCACTGAACCACTCTATTATATGAACCAAAGGAGGCCACATGGACCCATAAATTACCAGCAAGGAATGCAAGGGACATCCCAGACTTACTATAACCCCTATCAAGCCACTTCCATGCCTTCTTGGGGCCCCCCTACTCATCCTTCCTGGTCCACACCCGCTCCTTGGTCATATCCATCTCAATATCATGCTCAACCGGCTACTCATCCATTTCACCCTTATGCTCAACCACAACCTTAGTGGAATGCACCTCATCAGGGGTGGAGGCCCCAGTACAACTCTCCTCCCACTCCTTTTCCTCCACCACCTGCCCAACCACAACCCCATCCACATCCATCTTAAATATACACCCCCACTC
Source organism: Pinus taeda (assembly GCA_000404065.3). NCBI lineage: Eukaryota > Viridiplantae > Streptophyta > Pinopsida > Pinales > Pinaceae > Pinus > Pinus taeda. Next base: position 85,609 of record APFE030559342.1, read on the forward strand.
AACTACCCATACCACTATTTCCAAACCCGCACATTGGAGTAGCTCAGCCCAATTACACTGTTGAGGCACAACATTTCCAAACAACTCCTTTTGAGCTCAATGATATTCACCATAGCTCAGGAAGAGTATTGCAAGAAAGAGATTATATTGATATCATTGAAGGACTACATCCAACAGCAGAAGATGCAAAAGACAAGAGCAAAGAACCATGGGTTGCACTTGATGAAGAGAAGACAAAAAAATCATAGATTGAGAGAGCTCCCTCATGGTTACCATCAAATCCTCCATGTATTCAAGAGAAAAACCAGCAAAAAGAGGAAGATGAGAAGGTCATGGTAGAAGGTGACATGAAGAATGATCCAGATCAGCAAAAGGACCAAGGATATCAGAGCTATATTGAGATATGGTTCCAAAAGGTCACTAAGTTGCAACAATACTCTCTTCCTTAGCTATGCTTGATCCCTTCAAAGTCAAATCGTTTGGTCTCTGAAATCTGGATACCTGTCAAAGCATGCATTTCAAGACTCCACATCATTTTGTCTATCATCTCGATGTGCACATGGCTCCATTGGAAATATTCTTATACTTGAAAATGATTTTGTTTTTCAAGTAGGGTAGGGTAGGAAAAAAGAAAAATGAAAAAATGAAAATAAGAGGAAAATAAAAATCTAAGATAAAAACCCCCTTGAAGGCGCCTCCGATTGGTTCATTGATTGAAAACCTCCATGAGATAATCAATGGGTTGGAAAGAAGAGAAAAGAAAAAGAGAATAAGATCCCTAGGTGAAAACCTCCCTTGGAGGTGCCCAGGGTGGGAAACTAGGGTGAAAACCTCCATGAGGTGCCCTAGTTGTTTTCAAAAAAAGAGAAAAAGAAAAATAAACCTAACTTATGTTGAACAATTACAGGCTACAGGAAGGACATTGCAAGTTAGGAGGATCGCACAAAACAAAGGCAGAGGTCAGCACCAGGCTGCAAGCATCCCTCAGAATCCATTTCTCCATAACCACTACCCTTTCCCAACATTTGGTCTCATTCGAACTAAAATTTCCCCTTCTACAAGAAGTTTTGTGTCTTATACAGGAAGTTATATGTCTTCTACACGAAGATCCTGTAGAGCCTACAAACAAACCAATATCAATCTCCAAGGAGGACCCATAGGTTGGGAATCTATCCATGAGGCTTGTAAACATACCTGCTTCCATCCATCGCCATATGTCACCTTTTTCCATCTTCGTACACCTCCATTGCACTCATTTTTTCATGTTCCCGCACAGTCACACACAGAAATCCTGTTTTCTTCATACTACAAGAAAAAACTCCTTAATGACAAATCAAACAACAATTTTTCACTCACCATACCTATTACCCTTCGTCTAGATTCCTCATCAGCCAAGACCCAATTCTACATTACAACCCAAGCTCATTTTTTCCTTACTATGCAAAAACTGTGGAATGCTCTGATACAAAAATACATAGAGCAGAAATTTGTTTTTTCCCTAACTTGAAAACTGTGCATCCATTTAAAAAATTGTTTTATATGGAGTTGTATAGGGATGATGGCAACATGCCCAAGCAACTTCAACCAATTCTAGTGCACGTTTTCTAAGAAATCAGCCTCCATCAGCTTCAGCTATTTTTGCATTTTCTCCATATCCGTTCATCCATTTAAAAACCTGTTTCATGGGGAGATGCATATGGGTGATAGTAACTTTCCCAAGCAATTTCAGCCAATTCCAATGCACGGTTTACGAGAAATTGACCTCTGTCACCTTTAGCAATTTTCAGTTTTTCTCAAAATTTGTTCATCCATTGACCACAATTTCACTATGGGAGGTGCATAACAATGATAGAAACATGCTCAAAATATTTCAGGTCAATTCGATCTATCATTTGGGAGCTATGGAGAAAACAAAGTTGCTATCCTGCAAAAATCTAGCATTAGCGGCGTGAGGGTGCAAATCTGAAGGTGGAAGCAGATTCCTGCAGCTTAGATCTAGCCAGAGGATACCTGCACAAGAAAAATAGCCACGTATCAGCAAATAGGCAAGCATGCATCCACATAAACAAAGGCATGCAGCAGAAGGAAAGGCCACAACACCTCACAACGACCGCATTCGACTTCCAGGTAAGTGACTAAACCCGTTCCTCTGTTGCATGAATGTAATTTAAGAACTGCATGGATAGTGAGATGGTTGTGATTAAATAATATCGGTGGCCATCTAACTGGCCACCCTTGTCCGGTTCAGACAGTGCCTTTTCTAGTTCTACAGCGCTCAACTGGAAATCATACAGCATATGTGTATAGTCAATTCACGTGAAATTTAAAAAACAGGTAGTGATATATGTTTTGAACTCCAGCACAACTAATGTCAAGTGATTAACAGGTAGAGAACATACTATTCATAATAACACTGCAGTGGGGACCAACGGTCTGCATGGGGCTAACGTGCACTTGGCCATCTCACCCTCCATCAACGGAAGTCTCCATTAACAACCACTCGAACTCATCTTTGAAATACTCTCACCACCATTTCTTCCATTTTATCATTGTCCCCATAGCTGCAACAAGCTCTATACCACCTCCATAGTAGTGAACCAGTCGTTCTCTGCCATTTCTAAAAACCCTCCTACTTATCGGCATTCTACAGGAAGCTGTAACATTTCTATAGGAGCAGGAACAACGTCTACATGAAGGTTTCTACAGGAAAGGCAGAGAACAACTTTGCAGAAAGAAAACCCGGGATTTTCATCAAAATTCAAGCTCAAAACAAGGTAGGCTATGGAAAATTTCTCTGTGCATGATTTTTTTGAGTAAGGTGGTGAATTAAACACGACATTAGAATGAAAAAAAAGTGAATGAAAGTCTACCTGCACATTGAAAAAAGTGAAAGGCTGCCTGCATATTTCCCTGAGTCTACACAATTTCTTTTTTTTTCCTCTGCATCCGAAATCTCCTCATATTTTTTTTTAAATTCTCCTGTACCAGCCTGTGTGTGAAAAAAAAAACGAATTTACATATCTATCTATGTGCTGAGAAAAGACCCCGTGTCCTTATGCTTTGTTTCTGTAAAAAAAAATAAAAAAAATAAAAAAAAAAAATAAAAAAAAAAATTCATATACAGACAGTCAAATTCTGGGTGACAACAGTTTTCAAATAGGGGAATTACTACGATTTGATATTGTAAGGAGCACATGAAAAATTCCTTCTTGGGATCAGAAAACTCCAAATTCAGCTCTCCTCTGTTTCAGTGATTGACTGTTTTTTTTCCCACCTGAGCCTTTTTTTTGCTGGTTAAAACACAAACTCAACACCATGCCAAGAGGATTCATGAGGAAAGAACCCTTAAATTCTAGCAAATTGTATGAGAACCCTGAGATGGTGGACCTTTTCACCAGGGCAAATTGGATATCTTCCTTTGACAGAATTCAGGGTTATGATGAAGAGGTGACTGAAGAGTTTTTGATGTCCCTGAGACCACATTCAGAGGCACATGCCACTGTTAGTTTTAGGGGCTTGACCCTAGAACTTACCCCTGATTTCATCAGCGGAATTAGGGGGCTCCCTTGGAGAAAAGAGGAGAAGTCATTGGGACAAGTGGCTAAGAAAACATTTTTTCTGTCTAAGGAGCATCCTGTAGAAGACAAAAATGGGGTCAGAAGGACAAGCTTTCCTCCTCTCGGGAGTGTAGTCAATTATCAAATAATAATATATATCACATGTGAAGGGAGGTTTAGCATCATTTATGGTTATCATTTCAGGCTGCTACATGAATTGAGGTATGGGATGGACTTTCCTCCAGCTAGGAAATTAAGCATCCCATATTTCCTCCTTCAGTCTTTATTGAATGTGGTACCAGCTAAATGTAGGAATCCTAAATCAGTTAGCCCACCATAAACTCATAAAACTGTTGGTGGAAGATGCTTTACTCACCTATACTATCCTCATAGCTTGGGAAATCTTCAGAAATATGTCCAGAATGATAACATCAGAACTTTGGCTAAGAACATCAGCCCATCCAGTAGTAATGAGGGGGAGCAAACTGAGGAAACCGAGAAGAACATTGATGAGGGAGCACAAGACATTCCAGCAGAGGGAAAAACAGAGGAAGAACAGAAGGAAAAAGAGGAATTTGACAAGACCGCTAAGCATAAGATAGAAAAGGAGACAACAACAAAAAAAGAGAAGGGAAAAAGGAAAAAGGTTGGGAAGAAAAAGGCCAAGAAAGCCCAAAAGAAAACTGCCACAACCAAGGCAGGGGCCCAGCAAGAGAAAGAAAAGACACACCTTGAGATATCAGTGACACAAGAAAAAATAGTGGGCATAGAGATTTCTATAGGAAGTGAAGGGAAAGAGCAGTAGAAAGAAACATCCCCTGAAATCTTGGCAAGGAAGGTAGCAGTTGTGCTTGCTGCATTAAGCACACCTACAAAACAAAAGGAAAAGGAAAAAGGCAAACCTCCATGTATTTCAAGGCTAGGAAAAGCACAAGAATTCAAACAAGCAGAATAGGAGGAGAAGTGTAAGGACATGGACAAGAAGGTAGAATTTTATGGCACACATGAGTAGACCACATTAGAAGCTTGGGATGATAAGGAGGCCACCAGAGCCATCAAGAATGGAGATATAGATTAGTTTCTCAAAGAATGAGCAACACCTCCAATAGGGGGTGATGATGAGCCCCAGAAATGGGTAATTATATGGGCTCATTCAGCCTCCTAATTCGACTTAATCCACCATTCTCATTAGTTGATTGCATGTTTTTTATTATATTTATGCTAATAGAGTGAATTGGGTTATTCATTATGTCGAAAAGTCTAATGTGTGCTTTATGCAGATATTTGGTCAATTTTGAGACAAAATCAAAGGTTTAATGAGCACTTGGTAGCCAAATTCATGGAAGAACAAGGGAGAGGATTTGTAGGAAGGTTTCCCCCTCATTTATGATCCCTTACCTAGAATTCTCCATCAAAAATTTGGAGCACAAGGGGTAGCTAAGCAAGTCAAGTAGGACTGTTGTTATCTTCAGTTCTAGGAAGCCGAGTTCCTTGATTTTGGGATGTAACTATTATTTTTTGATCAATAAAGATGAATCCAGCTTTGCACCAGCTCTAATATTTCTTAGGAGGTTGTAGCTCTTGGATTTGGGCCCAACCTAAGTGCCAGTACCTCCTTTGTGTACCTGTTGTATAGGTAAATCCCCTCTACAGACAGAGGCGATCCCAGTAGCCTAAATGGGGTCTAGCAACAATCAAACAACGCTAACACGCAGGTTCCTAATTGCAAAGTAAAGACCGATGATGAGGGCCTACCTCAAATCCAACGCTAGTATTCGTAGAAGAGTCGTCGCTCCCGTTCTTTCGCTTCAGTTGGTCACAATCCTCACGATCCTCGTGAACAGACACCTGTACATGCAAAGAACAAGACAAATACAAGCATAAAATCCAAGAAATGCAACTATGTATCAGTCAGAAAGGATATAACTCAAACATCATTATAAAGACAATAAGAGTGGAACCATAATGATAGTCGTCTATTATTATTGATAAACAAAAGAGAATACAACCAAGTTATGACGTCAAGTCCTCCTTTGGCTGGGTGATCAGCAACACATGCCTTACAAAGCTTGTAGGGGATGGGGAAAAAACCTCTCTCTCCTTGGTTACTTGGGCATGGATCTCCTCCTTAAAGATATAGCCTTATGGGGATGAACAAGGCCTCTTGTAGCATGAGCTTAGCAATTCTCAGACTTTGGGACTTAGAATTTGGAGCTTGGATAATAGAATTACTAACTAGCTTGTCAACGGTAAAGGAACAAGCTTATATAGAGAGAGGAGAAGGAGATAAGATCATCCACAAGATTCATGGGATTGTCCTTATCATTAGGAAGCTTCCATGAGAGGTGGAGAACTACTTCCCTTCTATGGAGATTCGAAGCCCAACTAAACTAACTCAGGCTAGAATCAGTTCATGAATAGGTTAGGAAGAACCTTCGCAAGTTGGTTTGTTAAAAACTTTACCCAACTAGGTTGACGCTAGTGCGACTCTGATATAGAGCGCTAGTTGGCACGCCCTCTTTGGAGGATTTCCCGCATTGGCGCAAGTGATACACTGTAGAATAGTGCCAATGGGAAAAGGGCTATATTTATGGGTATTTTGCAGAAGGTGTCTTCAGGGCATATGAAGTACTTACTCAAGGGGATACAATGCAGGTGTCTTCAGGTTATGTCACTCCTCAGAGGTCCCAGAATAGGTCCTCCAATGTGCGGGAGAAGGGGTAACAGGGACAGTGACAAACTACTGTGTAACAATATCTTTATGTGTCTTTGCTACATTCATAGAATAAATTTTGTTATTTAAGTTAAAATCTTGCTTTGTTACTTAGGTTGTTTTTGATGGTTAAAATAGTTTTTCATACTTTAGGTTGATTTGAAAGTTTGGTAAAGTAAAAGATATACAAAAATGCCATCAAGCAATCCTTAATCCCATCTCTCCCTCCTTGGGACCATGAGCTGAGACCAAGGCGTACTTGTTGCCATAAGAACATTGTTTTTGCCTTTCCATGCAATTGCTAGTGTTAGATTTTTAGTTGGAAAAGTTGATACCAGTTGTAATTACATGTTTAAGATCTGTTTTTGCTTAGTTTCCATAGTTATATTGCATGATTTCCTGTCTATAAACTTATTTTCATCATGTTTTTGGTTTTTAGGTCAGATTAGGTCAAAATAGATAGATCTCTGGTCTTTCTAGTCTTTGTTCGATCAATTTTGGAAAATAGTGTGCAAAACACCTGTAATACCTCCCTGCCTAGCCTTCCTCCATCATACAACCTACTCCAACCCCTAATCCAAGGTTCCTTCCCTTCATTTGTTACACTTTTCGAATTTTCCCTAATTCCTACATTCTTGTGCGGCATCGCTCCCCCCATCCTTGAATGAATCCAACCACATTAATCACTCATTAGCCTCATTTACCAGGTCCTAGACCCCTTCACATCCTCATCCATCCTCCATTTCCACTTTCCCACCATTTTTCCACCATCAACCCTCCAAAATCCTCTTTCGGATCTTCCTATAGAACATCATGTAGAACATCCTGTAGAACCCCTGCAGACTTTCTATAGAAGTTCACGTGAGCAGTTTTTCAAGATATGATCATTGTGAAACTCTTCAGAAGGGTGTTAGGGACCCCTTAGGCCCTCTTCTCACCTTCCCAACCTCCTAAAAGTGCCTACTCCATTTCCTTTCGCCAATCAACCTCTGCACAGTCAAAAAGAGTTAAAGCACATGCATAATAATTTTGCAAAATTACTCAAAAATGAAAAAAGATGTTTTCTCTAGATTTTACTACAGAAGTAGCTTAGTCACATTTATTTTACCTTTTCAAGAGTCAATGGCATCCATTTCCACCGCTTTCATCTCTCTTCTTGCACCAGTAGGGGTAGTCGGTAAGGCTAGGGTTTGTGTTTCTTTTTAGCTTTCAACTTCTTTCTGCAAGTAGACTAGCCTCCTTTGAGTTAGATTTTTTCCATCACAGTTAAAAGCTTCTTCTAAGAGCTCATAGAAGTTGGCTTAAGCTCCAAGCGGACTTGTGCCAGCTGGTCAAGTGACAGCCTGCAGCAAGAGCTAGTACTTGTGCATATAGCATCGTCGCTTCCAAGTTTGTTACAAACAACCGGGTTGATAAAAGTAAAGAAGGGAGTCCCAGGAGTTGCAGCATCATTTCTACAATACTAGAGCCCACCAATATGTCAATGATATACATTTTTATGAATGTGATATGTTTATTTTATAATTACTTTGTCTAATTTCTTAAACAAAGTAATGATTATCTATGAATGCATCTTTCTATCGATTAGTAATTCATCTATATGATTATTTGTCTGTTAGAAATAATCAGAAATCGCATTGTTAATACATTACCCAGGTTAAATAAGTATATTTGTATATTTTTTAGTTATAGATTAAAGCACTTATCACCTTTATTATACATTATAAAACAATCATCCATCAAACCATTCATTATATGGGAAACTGGTCCCATAATATCTAGTCAGAGCCAGCATACCAAATGGAAAAGGAGTTGTACTAAGGTCCAGACCGGGTAGTTATACCCAATGTTGGTGCTAGGATTTTAGAGGCATCAACAGGTCACCAAGGAGATTGAATCCCTTATAGTAACCTCTCTCATCACATGTTTGCTCGGCTGGTTAGCTTCTTGGGTGGACCTAGGAGGAGGGGGTGTTACTAATTGGTATCAAAGTGGGTTGCACCCTCTTTGGGTCATATCCGCTTCCATAGAGTGGTATCATAGTAGGTTTCTCTGCCTTTGGGACATATCTGATACCAGAGAGTGGTATCAGAGCGCGTTGCACTCTCTTCTAGTCATATCTGATACCGCAGAGTGGTATCAAAGTGTGGTTGCGCTCTCCTTGGGTGAATGTGTTGGTCATGCATGCATGTCAGTTTCATGTGCACCTCTTACACTTGCATTCCATGTGCTTGTTGCATGGCATCATGTTGATCATGGTTGTATTAAGGTTTTCATGAGGAGCTTGATGTTGATTTTTTGGAATGCATCGTCAGAAGTATATGACTAGTTACATGATTATATGTAGCTTGACTACATCCTTGTATGTTAGGTTGCATTCTTGAATGTTTTGATTACATGCATCAGTCTTGTAGGTTGGTTACAAGAATTGATCACTTACGCTCGACTACATGTGTTCATGCATATGTGTAGTTGATTAGGCATTCCTTATGCATGTTGATGGTTGCATATGGAAATGTGTACAATGGAGTAATGGTTGTTGTCACACGTGAGGCCATGGTTTGTGTAGTTGATATGGTCATGCATTGATGTCTGGACTCTAACTAGAATGGTGTGTATATGGTTTGGTAATCATATGATATATGTCTATATGCAGTTGTTATGCATGTATGGTCTTGGTTATGGTTATGCATGAATAGTAGGTCAAACATGCCTTGTGAAGTCATGGTATGAAATTTACGTCATCAGGGTGATATTGGTATGTTATGATGCTAATGTGTTGGTTGAGATAGAGCAGGAGATGCAGTTCATCATAATGAGGTTGCAGCATTGGACTTTGGGGTAAGAGAATATCGTCATACAAGTATTATATGTTGGCCTGCAATTATGTAAGTTAAGGATTATTATATGCATTAGGTTTATGTACATGTCTTTTGATGTTCTGATAACATTCATGATAGATGTTAGTTGATTAGTTTATTTACATGCACATGTGACAGATAGTCAAGAATGATAGTAACATGTAGTTTTATGCATCACCCAGTGTTGTTTCATATTAGATAACCTGATGATTAGGTTATATGTTGTAGATGAGCATGATATATAGCTTATTGTTGTTATATTCTATTAACTTGATGATTAGGGTTATCTCATTGAGATCTTCATGTTGTAACCTAGATTGGCCTATGCAGATGGTTATGGTTGCAATATTCAGGAATGAGCCAACATATTTGTGATTTCATGTTGTAATAATCTTGACCGATGGTACATATGTGATTTCTATGCATAAATGATCATTTTTTATGAGAGGATGTGAACATGTTACTTATTGATTGTTATGGATAGCATGATCTTATTTATGTTCAAGCTAATGTGTTGAGAAGTTATATCATGCTAACTAGCTTGATTATGTAGACAGGAGTGCCTCCCCTGACATAAATTAAGGTATGAACTTATTTATGTCATCTACCTTGTGCATGATGGTTTGATTATGTCATCTAGTTGATTTATTTAACATGGTATGTTTGCAAGTTGGTTGAAATTTTGATGAATTTCATAATATGAGTATGGGTTCAAATGATCTTGCTTTAAGATGATTGTACTAATACATATGTGTCAAGACAGTTGATATGTACTTGCGTGTAATTAGGTGATATTTGTAGCATTATGCCTAAAGTCTATGAGTTGACTATGGATTATGACATGATTTTTAGTCTTGGTAAAGGTTGATTTCAAATTGATACATATGATTGTCTTGATATTTGGAACATGTGGTTGACATGTGTGACCAGCTGTAGGGAACATGCTTAGTATTAGTGTGGCAAGGTAACAGTTGATGTGTTTATATAACTAACAGTTGAGTGATGTGACAATGCATAGTAAGCCTCAATTCCAACAAAATAAACTGGTAAAAGGAAGGAATTGGACAAGAATTTATTTTTCTATGTTTGGAAACCCTAATTCCAAATGAATGAGTGCTTTGCATACAGGAAGTCTTCTTAAGCATGATTTTGTTTGACATTATATGGATATGTGCTAGATTAATGAACATGTGCTTGACAGATATATTAGTTAGTCTCTAGTTATAGGTGGATCTGTCAATATAATCGGCGTCCCTTGAGACAAGGCACTGGATACAAGGAAGCTTGCTTGGCACAACAAGATAATGTAACTGGTGTATGGTTATTTTTATTTACCCATTGAAATTATGTGTTTATCGAAGTATAATGCAGGAAGTTTCATGGCAAGAGAGATTTCCATGAATCTTGAAGAAGGCTCAGTTTGAGTTTTCCTTGGGAACCATGGGGATTGAGTCATGGTGTCTATTGTTAGTCTTGTGCTTTTGGTATTTTTTATTGTTGTGCTTGATTTGAAATTTTGCGTGTGTCTCGTGCATAGCTATGCCACTTTATTGCGGTGTTGTATCATTATTGATTTTCATGGTTTTCTTCTTGTTTGTTTCTTGGCTTGTCTTTTATGTTTTGAGCCTTGGGAATTGGTTTGGGTAAGAGGAAAAGTTGATGGAGCTCAGGGGAAGTTGTGTGCTATGCGACAGGTGATGTAAGACTCATATGAAGCTCAGTGCATGACAACACATAGCGGAAGGTAAGCCTATGAAAGTCGGTTGGACTAGTTGGGTCCATTGTGGTAAGTGGACAATGAAGGGACAAAGGTGATAAAGGTAACCAGAAAAGGTAAAATAAATGGACCTGAGGTGTCAAATGGTTTGAATTAGTTGGGAACAATGGTTCTCAATGTTGTGCATATTGTGCACAAATAAAGAAGTTCTCTTAAGCTAGACCTTATGTTATTTGGTAACTATTTTATGATCATTATTATGTTGATGTTTATATATGAAAACATGTATGTATATATGTCATTGTCTGACAAGATGATTATTATTTTATGCTAATGATTATATATGTATGTATCTATATATCTATGTCACTGTATGACAGGGTTGTCAGGGATTGTGCTTGTGGAGGAATGATTTCTGATGTAGGTGAAGGGCATGAGGATATTCTTCACTCATGAGGAATCAAGTGGGAAGAGTAGTCTGCCAAATATACAAGGTCAATATCATATGGTTATGATTTGATATTATGTGATTATATTATTTCTATGTTATGGACATGTTATATCGAGGGATACATCAGCAAAGTGAAAGTAGTGTGGTCCGCGGCATGCTAGGACAAGCTTGGATTAGACATTGGAAGCAATGTTGCTTGGCAAAGATAGTGTGTTTTAGGATGTGTGGTATTACTGTTGTAAATGTAGTGTTGTGTTGATATTGCATATGCAGTGCTGAGTATAGATGTTTTCATGTAGATGTTTGATATGCAGTGATATGTACATATTGTATTGTGCGCATGTTGTATATGTGGCAATGTGTGCATATGGTGCTTTGTGCATGTTGTATATGTGGTGTCATGTATAGATGATGCTATGTACATGTTCGATATGCAGTGCTATGTACATGTGTTGTTCCGTTCATGTTTTACATGTGGCACTATGTACGTATGGTGTTGTGTGCATAATTGTACAAGTGGTATTGTGTGCATGTGGTGTTGTGTACATGTTGTATAAGTGGCATTGTTTGAAGGTGGTGTTATGTACATGTCATGCATGTTATGTTGTGTACATGTGGTGTCATGTACATGTTGTGCATGTGGTACTGTGTACATGTGGTCTCATGTACACATTGTACAGGTGGTGCAGCGTACATGTGGCGTTGTGTACATGTTGTGCAGGTGGTGTCGTGTACATGTGATGTTGTGCACACATTGTGCAAGTGGTTGTAGTGTACAAGTGCTATTGTGTACATGTCGTACATATAGTACTGGTGTAGATGCAGGTATTGCATGGTATTGTATGATGTGCGTAGTTGTATGTGTGTGATGCACACTATGTGTATGTGCACATGGTTGAAGAGAAGGCACTGGGTGTTTGTCGTATGTGGAAACTAATCCTGAGTGCATACGGAATAAAGACAAAGGTAGAATATAAGGATTGATGAAAGGATAAGTATCAACATTTTATTTCAGTTTTATTATGCATGTGACTTATTACTATTGTATATGATGATTATATATGCTCTATGATTCTGGTTTATGATGGTTACATGTGATTTGTGATGTTGATCTATGATGGTTGTGTTTTGAGCTAACTAGATATGATATGTTTATACATGATTTTTTGATCAAACATTTCGTTTGACTTGTTGTGACAGGAAGCAAACATAATTGCAAGTGTACCTTGTTGACGAACTACCAATGAGGTATGATGTGAAATTATTTCAATTTATTTAAATCTAATGGAAGTTATGTGTTTGGGACAAGAATGCATTAACATGCCCGGTTGAGTGGCCAAAACTGAATGCAATAATTTTCAACAACAAAGGGAATTGGAAAATGGAACAGTATGCTGCTAGAACACTTTAAGAGTAGGGTCATTGTGGGACACTAGTACCCAACAGTATCCATTGATTTCCATGAGAATGTTATGACTGGTATGAGCAGGTATATTCCTTGGTTTTGTATCTTCCAATGTGAGGAAGCCTTTCTAAGGGATGGATAGATCGGGTTAAGGGATTCCAGAGAAATTAGAAGGTGAGTGTCTGCACGGAAAGGGGTAACAGGCTTTCCCGAGGGACTGTGTAGAAAAGAAGGGAAGGTCATAAATATATTTGTTTTGGTCATGATCATTGATACAGGGAATTAGATGCACATTGGGAGTTTACCCTAGAACAATGAACCGATAATTTTTCACTAAGAGGACAAGTGCCACATGATTATAGTGTTTGAAATTGGATGCAGCTTTGATTGTGGCAGTGAAATTTTGACTTCCTGGGAAGGAGGTGAATCCTAGTATTACTTTTTAGGGTGGAGGTGATCCTAAGGACTCCATTGTTGATTGATATGGTGCTATAGACATTTTTGGGCACTGCAACCCCAATCATAAATGTCCATAAACCAAAGGCTCCTAAGTCCCTAAAAGTGTTGCTTCACTCCCTAAAGGAACAAGGTCAGCTAATTACATCATCTCCCAGAAGTTATCCACAGAAAACTACTCAAAACTGGTCAAAACTAGACCATACAGAATGCCCAGTGTAGAGGGTGCGATGCATATCACCTACTCAGTGTAAAGGGTGTGATGCATACTAGAAAGCCCTTCTGCAGGGTGCAATGGGCGAGAATGGACAAATGGCAGAGACAGTTTGGGAGGTGGAGGATCATAGAATCTTCCATAAACTTCTCCTCTGACACTTGCCTCTCTAAATTCGCTCAGGGATGAGTAAGAGATCATCAATCTCCGAGCAGAATCAAGAACTATCAGAGAGAGGACAATAATCAAAAACCCAAAAGTTGACTCACCCCCTACAATCATCTATATATGGATCCCTCATCACAGAGATCCAGAGGCTGGAATCTTGTATCTTGTAAGGAAGTGTTGTTGGTTTCATGGTGCAACATCATAGTGTTGGGTGATCTAAGCTTTACATGTGGTGAAGAAGGGATTTCTTGTTGGAGGATGATGTTGGGTCAGAACAATTGGTTGTAATCCTCTTTTCTATTCTTGATATTAATTAAGTTATTCAAGTTTTCCTCCACATTATTGTATGTTTGATGATATATGCATTTGCGTGGCCAATACATATCTAGTCCTGTATTTCTTATGTTTGAAGATCTCTGTTCTTCGATAGTATTATGCTGCTTTGATTCCACAGGTGCTCTTTGAAGCTGGGTAGACGAAGAAGAAGTGGCAAAGATCTATCAGAAAGGAGAGGAATCGAGCAAGGAACCAAGCGCAAGACGAAGATTGGTGTCCTTTGTTCCCCTCTTATCTACTTCTCATAAAGGAAAGTGAAAGTAGTTTTAACTTGTTTGTCTCTAAGATAGCTACCAGTCTTAGTGGGATTAGTAGCTCCAAGTGGACACTATTCCCGATAACATATGGGCATCATATCCTTTTACTTTTTGGTTAGAAAATGTGTATGTGTATATATGGTTATTGTAAATACCATAATGACTTGTGTTATAAAGCACTAGTATGCAGTATGGTTGTTTTCTGGTCATGAGATGTTTTTCTTTTGAGTAGGTCATTCATTGTTAATACTGCAATGAGCTAATTTACAAATATCCATTGGTAGTATGTTTGTTTTTCAGTGGTTTTGTTTAGTTCTTGGTGTGGTTTAACACCGAGGATAGTGTTCCCCAAGGGGGAGGGTTTTATAACAACCCTGTTGAAAATTGCATGTAACAAAACTAAATTAAGACAAAATAAGACCATGTGTAAGGGACATGTATTCCAAGCTTAATGTTGAGAAATGATATTCTAGTGGGCATCACTAGATGTGTTATGGCTAAGGAAAATTGGCAAAGGGTAAGAAAAATATATTAAAAGGAAAAAAGGTATCTTCACACATTTATTTATGAAAATAAAGGACTCATTTATAAAAAGGTTTTTGAGGTTCAATGGGAAATCTTGGTCAATGTAGCCTTTTGTCAGTTCAAGTTTGGAGGTCTCCCATTATTTTCTCTCTCTCACTCTTGGTCACTTATATTTTTCTTGGAGTACTCTAGCTTTGGATCAAGGAAGGAAAACAAGAAATGGACATGAAGGAAAGCAAGGATCAAGGAATAAGAGTAGGATCAAGTAGCTTCAATAGGAATACTTCCAAGTAACCTTTTGCATGTGTTATTTCCTAGTTGGTTTGGATATGCATGGCTTTGCATGTTGGTGTATGGTTCTCTTATTATCTGTGGCATGGTTTTGCCGAGTTATGACAATGGTTTTTAGCCAAGCCTTGCATTTTTCTGGATTCCATGGTATGTTGGGATGTTTATCTTGGTTTTGAACTTTGGTTTGCTAGATGGATTTCGGAATTTGGGGTGGAGATGGTCTCAAGTTTCTATCCCAAAGGCCTAGGAATTCCTTGACTGGTTTTGGTGGGATATGTTATCACTTAGGTTGTTCCCTGCTTCTCAAAGGGAATACGGCCGAGGTAACCACTAATCATTCTTTTAGTTACAGGTTCTAGCCTACCTGCAACCAGAGAGGGATCTCTCTTTATAATTTAGCGTTATTGTGAGTGATTTTAGGCTAGTTACGGTGCACTGATTTTGCTTTAAATTTGGTTGGTTGGTGAATTCAAACAGAGCTGGTGTACAGATTACAGAGCAGTCTTAACCATTGGGCAATGGAGTTCATGAATGCATACTACTGAAGTATTTCTTTGAGGGAAGAGTATTGCTTCAAATCCAGAAAGGCATCTGTGGAACAATTATTCAAGTTTGGGTGATGAAGTTATGAAATTAGTGAGTGAAAGGCAGTTAAGAATCTTTCACTATGCTAATAAGGGGAGAAAGTGGGTGTATTGTTTAAGAGCAGTTAAGAATTCTTAACAGTATTCATAGTGAGAGAATTAGTTTAAATATGAGCAATTAAGAATTCACATCCATGGCTAATTCTGAAGAAAACATATTTAGAAACAGAGATTGAGCAGAGAGTGTATCTAAACAAATCCTAAGCTATTGCTTTTCCCTGTTGCTAAGAACATGAAACATATATGAATTTTTTGCATACATAGAAAGACAAAACACATTTCAGAGTAACTTATTGTTCCATTAAATGACACAGGAATTCTGCAGCATAACACAGTCCTTCATTTCCACCTTCAGACAGTATAGGAACCAGGGACTTCACCAGCAATTTATATTAGCAAAAATATTTGAGATATACAATGCAGCTCTTCAGAGAGATTCACAACAACTGACCCCCAATACGCTCTATGGGAGGATATATATACAAAAACTGGAGATAAAATATCTAGATGATGAGTCATTTTGCAATAAATTACATCACCAACTTTCTTACAGAAATAAATGAAAGAAATAACTGCAGCAGTTAATATTAGTATGGCAGCTGTCTTTCTGTCAGACAAATTTTGACTTTTTGGATCAAGAAAGTTGGTTGTAGCCGCGTCTTTAATCTGCATTTGCTGAGCACGTTGTCTTTGTGCTTTTGCTGAGTCACTGCATTGATGCTTTCTGTAGTGCCTGCGTGCTTGATTCCTTGCTGACCTATACTGTGACTGAGATCTGAAGATGACAAAAAGGAAGAATATACCTAAATCACCTGGGAAATACTTCCAGCATTGCTTGCCACCAATCAGCTGGAGGTAACTGATGTCTCCTTATCTTTATGAGTGTCTCATCTGCTTCAGTATATCTATAAAAATTTGGAGGCACTTCAAACAGATGATTAATTTCATGCTCAATAAAAAATAGATTCTCCAATTTATCATATAGAGATTGCCCAGAGGGAGGTCCTGCTTCTTCTGTGGAGTTGGTAGATGTTGTAATCTGATTTTCAACATAATTGTTGATTTTGGTGGTGTATTGTTCAAAGGACAACAATTTTCCAGTACCAGTCACTAGGCTGGGCAATCCTCTATCTTGCAATGTTGTTATTCTTGTCCTGAAATCATTTATTTCTACATGCATATCTTGACATTTCCTTTCCAGAGTCTGTGTGAAATTTCTCAAGGTCAACACTTTCTTTGCTGTTAGGATAGTGTCTGTTCGACTGTTAATATCTAGTGCTGCCAATTCTTCCTTGGTGTGAATATTCAGGAAATGGATCATCTTGTTAGCCTGCTCAGGCATGATCCCCAATGCTGCTCTGGCGTTCTGAATTTCAATTTGAGCTATGCCTATTAATTCAATTTTCTCATGAATGGCCTGTATTGATCGCCATTGGTCATTGAATGATTGGCCAATTTTGGCCCACAAAATATTTTTAATCTCAGCCAGAGTTTTGTCTAGAAGCAGTTCTTTTTCTAAGGCTTTCACTCTGGTCTCTAGGGATTTTATTTCCCTTTGCTTCTCGGCCACTGTCATTTTAGACTTTTCATAACTGGCCTCTAGTTTGGCCAACCTATATTTGGCCTCATTTATTTCTGTCACTTGAATTTCAAGCTCTTTGACAGGTTTCATTAAGTCCTCCATGCTCATACTGGATTCAGGTGCTGCTGTTGTTGCTGCTGTTGCATCTATAGTTGATGTAGCTGTTGTAGGTGTTGGAATGGCAGGAGGGGCTGCTGCTGTTTGTGTAAGTGGAGCAGGGCCAAGAATTGTAAATGTTTGAGGGGGTTGGGAGGTTGACTCCCCTTGCTTGTCTTGCAATGCCTTCTCCAATTCTGCCTCCATCTGTAGTATTCTTTGATTCATCTTTAGAAGCAGATCCATGGTCTCATCAACCTGTTTTTCCTGTGCAAGCTTTGTTGTTTGAGGGTGAATGGTTGCAAGAAGCTTTGCCTGCTTTCTGAGTGCAGCAATGTCATCCTCCTTTTTCTTCATAAGGGCCTTGATACCCTTTGGATCCTTAGGATCATGTCCTAGATCAATAATTATGTCTTCCAAAGTTTTTATCCGGTTGTCCTTAGCAGTGGAAGACATCCTTTCCAAATCTAATTGTGTATTTGTATTTTTCAGTGATTCTTTTAACTGATGGGCCAACATGGCCCTCTCTACAAGTGTGGCATAAACCATTTCCCCTATTTGCTTGTGCAGTTCAATTTGATCCATGGGATGTATGTCCTTGGAGAGGACCTCTAGATTTGTCTTTGTGTAGTCTGCAGATGATTTGGGCTTTGGAACCTTAGGCTTAAAATGAGTCAAAATCATCTTGTCCTCCTTGATATCATATGCTTCCATCAATCTTTGTTGCTTGGAGGGTGTTTTCTTTAAGAATTGATCATAAAGTTGTACTCTCAAAAGTTCATTTTGTGCCTTAATTTCCATAAAAGTTCCTTTGATACCAGCTGGCTGCTTGCCCTGCTGCCTGGAAGAGGACACTTCTGTACTTTGCTGCATACCTTGTTCCTGCTGGAATGAGCTGGTAGCAGTTTACTGGTTGGACTCTCTTTCTCTGCTTTGGCTCTCTACCCTTTCTTCACTGATATGTTCTTCAGTCTGAGGGTCAATTCTTGGCCTCTTGGCCTCTGGTTGCTGTGTTGACCCACTTGGAGGTGTGGGATCCTCTCTATCCCGTTTTCTACCTCTCTCTTCATTGAGAGGAGTTTGCAAGACTGGAATTTGGGATGTTTCAGTTTGCTATGGAAGGGCTTGCCCTTGACTTTGATCTTTGGAAGTGTTGGGCTGCTCTGCCTCTTTTTCCTGCTGTGCATCCATCACTTCCTTTCCCTTTGTTGTAACTGTTGTTGTTGTAGATGCCTGCTGGACGATCTGTGTGGCTGGAGTAGTGGATGTGCCTTCTCCGACTTGGAGTGGTAGCTTGAATGTCACCTGGTGAAAAGAATCCAAGTCAAGAGTTTTTTCTAAATCTTTTACATTTTGCTCCATTATCTCTTCTTGAGTAAATTCCTCAACTAATGTGCCTGACACCCATTCATCTTGGTTGGCATAATGTTCAATTTGTGGATATAGACAATGCTTATAGGCTAACAGCCTATATTTGACTCTTCTAGCACTGATAAAGCCATTAGGCTCATAAGGGACCCACCAGAAACTCCTTTTTAGTTTAAGCTTTTGCCCAAGTATTTGATCAGCCTCTTGCCAACCATCTTTCTTGTTCATGATGAAGGGGCCTAGACGGTCTTTGAAATTGTGGTTAGCTTTCTCCTTGGCACTATGAAAATGTGTAAGATCAGAATTGATGAGTTGCCTATAGTATTCCAAGGAAAAAAATCTCATAGGCACATATCTTGGGAGCCTGTAAGGACAGAGCTCACAACCATAGATCCTGATGACTGTGTGATTTTGGTATAGATACCAATCACCTATTTTATAATTCTTGTACAGCTGCAATATTTTCTGCATGTCACATGAAAACCTAGGAGGAGGAGTTCTTTTCAAAAGGCATGTGACTGGATATACAAATTGGTCAATGAACTCACAGTAAGAATATGGAGAGTTATGGACCTAATGAAAAACTGAAGACCAAAAGATAACAGACCTCCTCTCACCCTCTGAATCTAGCTTCTTGATAGGGCATTGGAAGCAATTTGTCTGATAGTACATGAACAGGTGATAAATATATGAAGAATATTTGAATATTGCCTCTCTGTTAAGCTTAAGCAGTTGGTCATGTATTTTATTGGCAATAAACTTGGCATAGTTGTACTCCATAGTAGGGAGCTTTCCAAGGCTGTATGCAGACAAAAGGACCAACATTGTTTCATCAATATGTTCATTTGTTGAGAAACCCAGCACAAAGGATATCATGTCTACAAGCATCTTGCCTACCTCATTGAAATTTACATACAGGAAAGGAGGTGGCCCAGTAGGTTGGCGATTTGCTCTCACGAAAGTCTTGGCAATTGTAGCAATCTCAGTGCTGGAGAGCTTAGAGCCTTCATCCAGCAAGTATTTTATGGAAAAAGGGAAGAGCAGTTGGGTCTGCTTGAAATTGAGCATATGTTTGATGGAATTAGGAGTAATGTAAAAAAGTATGCTCCCAGATGGAGACTTGACAGCTCTGAGGCTCTGGTCATAATTCTCAGCATAGAGGTGAATTATTTCAGGGAAAACATTCACAGAAGGCAAGAAATAGATGGGCAGATTTGACTCCCAGATGCCATACATGTCATTGTTGCTTAAGTAGCTATTCCTCAGCTGGCAGAAGGTCTGCAAGTGGTTTCTCTCTCCAACAAAATCCTGAATGAGGAAATAACTGTCAATTAAAGGCATTGCTTCAAGCTCCTTGTTAGGTGTATTGATAGGAGCAACATCTAGAGTTGATGGAGTGGCCATATTAAAATCTTTTCTGGATTAATACTTGAGCTCAGGATTAGTGAAACTAGTGAAGACTGCAACCTGAATTTATACTTGGGAGTGACTTTTCCTGTTTGTATTTATGGTAGAGGCAAATTTTCAGAGCTTCAACAAACTTTTTTACTGGATTGATAAACTGTGGGGCAATCTGCAGAGAGAAACAAAATATTTTGAGCTAAGTAGCTAGAGCTTTGCAGAGGGATTCTGGTAAAAGGGACCAATGCACAGATGTATGAACTTCTGCCGGTAGGCTCAGGTTTTAAAATCACTCTTTAACGATGAATTTTGGAGGAGGGCGCGGGTTTACCGAGTTTTGTTGGAGCAGGAGCTTTACCAGGGAATTTAGGCAATATTTAAGTACATAATTGGCCTAGTGGGGAGCTTACAGAATTTTATGCAGGTAAATTGGAGAAAAATGGAAAAAATAGGGGTGAAATAGGTTAACTGTGGGCAAGTACCTAGTTTTTATAGCTCCGAGGACATTGAACTGGTGCAATGGTGAGCAATTGGCTTGAATCTGCAGGTGGTGGTAGCTCGAACGGTCAAATTCCGAGTTTGGCGGCAAATCGTCGTAAACAGCATGCACAACGCTCCGGAAATAAGTCGTGAAAATGACATATAAACGGCCCTTTTGCGTGGTTTTATGCGAAATTGAGACTTTTGGCGCTTTTTGGCGCCTTTCGATGATGACGTCAGCATGATGTCATTGGTGGGTCTCGAGTGCGGCAGGATGACGTGGCGGTTGGCGAGGATGGCGACATGGCGGTGACACAGTGGCAGGGCGTGGAAGCGGGTGGATGACGTGGGAGCGACGTGGAGTAGCAGCGGGGATGCAACGGTGATGTCATAGGTGACGCGGGTGTGATGTCATAGGGCGGAGGGTGGTTTCCAGTATTCCCTGCACCACCCTTGGGTCGCAAGCGGTATAAGGAGGGGGGGCTCCGAACACCCCGGGAAGGTGACGCATGGTGGGGGTACGGTGGGGAAACCGCCAATCACCCGGACGCTAAACCTTCGCCTGATCACTGGTGAAAACGACCACCCACCATTGGATCCGGAGGGTCGATCATCAGATGACTGGCGGGGAATATGTGGTGGCGGCAGGTTAAGGCATGGGACCCGCCCATTTAAATATTAAAATAAAGGTGAGGGGTGGGTTTAAACTTTAGGTTTGCGGGTTTATAATGTGTGCCTGTCTGTAAATGTTTATTTCAAACATTACAAGAAAATACATTAGCGCGTGAGGGGTATAGATGGGGTTTATGAGCGGGGAGATTATGGTCATAGATTTTTACCCAAAGGTTTAACCACAACACATAGTCTAGAGCGATGGAGGGTTAATACTAGTCCCAGATGGACTAAGTATTCCCCAGGACATGACTTTATAGCTATATTGCTAGGGGGTGGGGTATTAAATAGATTTTTTATTTTGTTTGGGGATTTTATATAGTTTTTTGTAGAACTAGGGAAGGGGAGCAATGTCTAAGGAGCTAAATAATAAATTAGTTGTTAATATGACTTTGTGAGGTGAAAATGTAAGGGAAAGTGCTAAGATTTAAGGAGTAAAACTTAGAGATAGAAAATGATTGGAATTTAGAATGATGATTTTTACACAAGAAATGTGGCTTCTTTTCCTTGAGTAAACTCGTAGTTTGACTTGGTACTTGTTATGGAATGAAGTGAAACAGGACTTTTGGGCAGATCCCAAGGTCCTTGGGGAGTATTAGTAAATGAGTTTTGGGGGAAAAAAGGGGAAATTAAACATGCTTCCATTTATTTCATCAAACCTCTGCCATGGTGCCAATATCCTAAATGAGATGAGTTCTTCATGATAAGCCAAATGGTAATGGCACCTTTACTTCTGCAACCTTACACTACTTACCCAGCCTAGAAATCCTAACATTTTTTCTTCACTTGAATTGGGTGCACTTGAATTAGAAAACCTTGATTGTCCTCTTTTTCTTTTGACTACCCTCCTATCTAAATCTACCCTTATTTCTTCCAAGGACCCAGATTAAGCAGTTGGGCTCCTTCATTTCTCTACCTAACTAGTCATCTGCCAAGCTTGAGCTGTTTGGACAGGAATCATTCTCTATTCTGCAACAAGCAATTTAAACATGGCATGGTCCAGATTGAATTGTTGGGCCATCCATCAAGTATAATTAGCAGAAATATTTGTACATTGTGGTGCTGCCAATAAGATAGTAGTAGCATTTTGACTGGCCACTTTCCTGGTCTTTAATTTGGGGTTCATTTTCACTATTCTTTTGTGACCTATGGATTTTCTTGCCTTTTGATTATTCTTTTAAGGCATACCCTCTTTTCATTTTTTAATTTTCCTGGTCTGTGTACAAAATATGGAACCTTTGCAGCCTGCAATGATGAACATATTTAGCCCTTCCACTGTCAATCATGAAAAATGAAACCTATTGGTATAGGAACCTAACAGTGGCTCCACTTGGGGATGGATTTTCCTGGTGGAAAGCCAAGATTAGCAGGTCAGATGGCCTTATTTTTCAATTCTTGCTGCAGTTTGAGCCTTCTTTGTCATGGACACCATTGATCTAAATATTATCAACCTGCATGCAGTATCTTTTGACCTGATTTGTGCAAGAATTACCACTTTGTGTCTTGCTGGTTTGTATGATTGCTTATCATTAGTTCTCTGTTCCCTATACCTCCCTCAGATTTGTTTGTGGAACATTCAATCATATATACCACACTAGGTATAGTTCCCTGATCTTTCATCAAAATTTGTTATACTTGGTTTCTATCCAACTGTTGTAAATGAAAAAATGCTAAAATACAAATATTTATGT
>APFE030559342.1:127127-149923 GCA_000404065.3 Pinus taeda
TGGGCCCATATTCCAGATGAGAAACATAAATCTTTAGAACCTAAGAGTGAAAAATGTATTTTTGTTGGATATTCTGAAGATGTCAAAGGATATAGACTTATTCCACTTAAGTCCAAAAATTTTATCAGTAAAGTTTGCTGAAAGTATTTCGGCCTACGAGCCTAATTCGATGGATGTGCAACCTCTCTCTATCTCTTCTACTTTTGAAAATATTTCTTCTTCAGATGATGAAAGCGAGGATGGCAATCCTCCCCCACCTTCTCAAGATCCTCCTTCAGCTCCTCAGCTTCCAAAATGGGTCCGTGCTACGTGGGATGCAGCAGGTTCTCTTGTCGGTGATCCTACATATTAGTGACATACACGTTCTTAGTTTGATAGAGCCTCTTCTTTATTGGCTCAAGCTTCAGCTATTTATGATCCTAACACCTTTGCAGAAGCTTCAGGTCATCTAGATTGGGATGCAACTATGAATGAATAATATCATTCATTATTGGAAAATGATACATCAGATCTTGTTCCTCTTCCAAAGGGATGAAAACTTGTTAGATGCAAATGGGTTTACAGAACCAAGTATGGCCCAGATGAAAAATTTGATAAACATAAAGCTTGTATTGTTGCTAAGGATTTTTTCACAAGTTGAAGGCATTGACTATACTGAAACGTTCTCCCCTGTTGCCAAAATGAACTCTATCTGCCTTGTTCTTTCCCTTGCTGCCTCTTTCAAATGAGAAGTCCATCAGAAATCACTAAGGAACAACCTACTGGCTTTATACAAAGAGACTCCAGCCTTGTATGCCAGCTTAAGAAATCCTTTTATGGTCTCAAGCAAGCCCCTCGAGCTTGGTATGCCAAAATGGATAGCTTTCTTTTAGAAACTAGATTTTCTAGGTGTCATTCTGACAATACTGTCTACACCAAGAAAGTGGGCAAATCTCTTATCATTCTTGTTCTTTATGTTTATGATCTTATCCTTACTGGTAGTGATCCCAACCTTATAAACCATGTGAAGTCCAGCCTTAAAAAGAAGTTTGAAATGACAGACTTAGGACATTTGCATTATTTTCTTGTCTTCAAGTCTTGCAATCCAAGGAAGGTATTTCCCTTTCCCAGTCCAAGTATGCCTGTGATCTTCTATGCCATTTTCACATGGAAGACTGTAATCCAACCCCTTCTCCCTTTCTGTCTGGAGCCAAACTCTCAGTCACTTGTACTTCCCCTAAAGTTGATGCTACCTTATGCTGTCAACTTGTAGGAAAACTCTTGTATTTAACCAATACTTGTCCTGACCTTTCCTTTGTTGTTGGCCTTGTTGCTCGTTTTATGCAAAACCCCCGTGAAAGTCATTGGAAAGCAGCTAAAAGAATACTTCGTTATGTTCGAGGTACAGTACAGTTTGGGATTCATTACAGTGCCAAAGCAGCTCCTCTATTACTTGGTTTCACTGATTCTGATTGGGCTGGTGACCCTGATGATCGGAAGTCTACTGCCGGTTATGTCTTCACTCTTGGTTCAGGACCTATTACATGGGCTTGTAAGAAACAGGCTGCCATTTCTCTTTCGTCAGCAGAAGCAGAATATCATGGTGCCGTGGAAGCTAGTAAGGAAGCCTTGTGGCTTCGTCAGATCCTATCAGAATTTGGCTTTGAACAGCAGCATCCGACTACACTTTGGTGTGATAAAAGTGCCATTCAACTATGCAAAGATCCAGTCCAACATCAGCTTAGCAAACACATTGAACTACACATGCACTTCATCAGAAAGCTCATTCATGACCATGTTCTTGAAGTGCAATATTGTTCAATAGATGATCAAGTTGCAGACATCTTTACAAATGCTCTCACGGAGGCGAAGTTTACTAAACTTCAATTTATGGTTGGAGTTCAGGAAGTTGTCACTAAGGGGGGATAGGCTCTAGTGTGTCCTTCCTTCTCTTATTGTGTCATATTTGTAAATCCTTCAATCCTATCCCAAGTTGTTCTTAAGGGGGGATGTTAGGATATTCCGACACATAGGAAATAGAGTTAAGTATAACTTGGTCTAGTGTAGAGTTAGGTAAAGTGTGTTTCTTTACTATGTACTTTTGTAACTTACAATCCGACGATCACGATATTTTCTAGACATGAAGTGATCCGAAAGTTCATTCTCTCCTTGGTATTACCGACGCTTGATCCATGGCATAACACATGATTGGTCCATGATCTCTATTTTAAGAGCATGGAGGGTCATTTGTAGGGTAATCGTTCATGAGAGAAGCTTATGTAAATTTTCATTCTTTTATTAATAAATTGCCTGAAGTGGCTGCGTTGGTTCAAGACGTGGATTGTTTCCCTCTTTGAGGGTTTTAACCACGTCAACAATACTGGTGTATTGATCTGTGATCTGTTTGTGAGCTGTGTCCGTTGGTGTTCTGTCTGAGGAACTGTTGTGCTATACAACAACCCCCCATTTCATAAAATTTTACTTTAGAAAACTATAATATGAAATGGGTCCCTTTTAGATTAAATTGGTATTAACCCATCACTTTTCTAAAGGTCTGGAAACAAACAAAACATTATAAGAACCTTTTTGAATTGATAAATAATCGGTCTTAAAATAATATGAATAATTCTTTATTATTGAGACAAAGCGATCGCAAGATCGCATATCGCAACAACAAAGGATGCATAACCATGACCCATTGATTCTCCCCGATGCGACAAGTGCGAGTAACTATCGATTATCGGGAAAACAAACAATAAAAGGCCCCTCTCCTTGCTCCGATGCGATATCACAATCGGCAATCGGGGAATGCGATATGAATATAACGAACTCTCCTCCTCAAAACTACCGATGCGAGTCAAGCGATATCGCTATCGACAATCGGGGATTCCACAAAAACTTAAACAAGATTGCCCAAGGCTTCCTTCGATCGCCGATTGCGACGAAGCCAAACGCGACTTTCGAAAAGGATTGATATGACTTCAATATATTACATTAATTATCATTAAAAGAATTTTCTCTTCCCGATAGTGATTCGCTTGTGTGGAACTGCCAAAAAATCAAATCCACGCTTAAATGATTATTCGGAAAGTAAAGGATATAATGAGCATTTAAATGATTGACAAGTTTAAACGGCCAATTAATGGAGCAGTTATGCCTAAATCCCTTCAGAGATTGTATCCGCGGGAGCCTTATGATAAATCTTCCATTATTTATTGGTTGACACAATTCCTCCATACTTGGTTTTCACCATCTATTCTCCGCATTACGTTCATTTTTCTCTTGTGTAGAGTTTTTCCGCAGTAGCGATTTCAGACAAAATGGGGAAGAAATATAAGAAATCTGGAACGACTTCAGCTTCTGCGGTAACATGACAACATGCCACCGATCCGGGAACAAGAAAAAAGGGATTAATCTCAGATACCACATGTCTCGGCCTCGACAATACTACTTGGCAGAATATTTACAACTTGGTTGAAGCCGAGGAACCTCAGCAAACATCGGTATGAGCTACAACAGGCTCAAGCCGGAAATATGATGCTACTTTAAAAGATTTGGCTAATTCCTACCTACACAAGATAGTGGCTCGAGAGCAGATTCTTCCATATATGGATGTGGTGAGATGGGCAATTGAAGAAATTCCAATTACAGACAGGAAATTCTGCACTATTGATGGGAGAGTATTCGGTTCATTTCAGCCCAATGATTTGAGACAAATTTACCATTTGCCTGAACCAGAGAAGAAGTATAATAAGACATTTCTGGAGAAGTTTCGAGATGAGAATGAAACTGAGTCGGAGCCTATACGGGAATGGAGACAAAACCCGACGAAACAAAAACATGAGTCTTCGGGTAAGTACTCCGTCAACTCCTTATGCTCTCCTTATTATTATGCTAGAGTCATGATGTGTCGAATGTGGGGATTGCATGATTCTTCAAAATTTTCCATAGAGATGGTACTTTTGATGGAAGTAGCATGTAATAGTGAAATCATGGATTGGGGGACTATGCACATTAACACCCCCTACCCCCACAATGCACATTAACACTCCCCACCCCCACCGTCATATATGAGGGTGGGGGTGGGGGGTGTTAATGTGCATTATCGGATAAGTTGGTTACAACTATTCTTGAATTCAGAAACAAATCCTGTGTTACTGATAGGTTCATCCCTCCATTTTACTTTAGTGCCTATATTTTGGACACCCTCTGTTTTAATTCTGATTTTCCTGTGTTAGGGTGGAGATGGACTCCACAAGACCCTATGCCTATTCATATCTACCACCAGAAATTATGGAAAGCTCATTATAAACATCACTTATACCAAGTCTGCAATGGATTCATGCTACCTATTTACTATGCAATTTTTGATAGACCTACTCCTAAGATCTCCTCTCAGGCAGAGATTTACTTGACAGCCTTAGGAACCTGGTTTGGAGAAGAAAAATTCACTTATGTAAGAGTTTTTGGCAGTCAGGCTAGGCCTCATATCCTCCCCTTGTATATACCAGACAAACTATTAGCTCGCGAGATAGCATATCAGCTAACAACCGCATCAGCTACAAAGACTCTCAGAAATTCAAAGAAGCAAGTTTGGCCTCCTCTTCCTCTAAGGTGTGGCGTCTATACTCTGCATGATTATAAACATGCAGAGAAAGAGGCGGAAAAAATTAACATCCTAAGTCTCGCCACTCTCCCTAATAGACGTTTCGACCCGAAGAAAGTCATCTATAATGCTCTAGACCAGGCCAAACTCACTAAATTTGAACATAAGGAAGATGAGTTTGATGATCTGTTCTCCTCGGCCGAGTCAATATTTTAGGTGCAGCAGCTAGCTAGAATGAGATACCATGATGGCGAGTTAGTAGAATTTAATAAACTTAGAGAGCAGAGGTTGCAAACTCTGCCTCTAGATTTGTTAGCTACTGCCCCGATGATACAATCAAGCGAGCCTGAGCAGCAGCTTACCAGTGAACCTACTGCTACATCCGAAATCTTTGAAGAAGTCCAAAGAAGAGAGCAGGAGGAACTCCGAAGGTTAGAACAGGAAGAGGCAAAGAGGAAAGAACAAGAGGAATCACAGAGGAAAGACAAAGAGGAAGCAAAAAAAAAAGAACAGGAGAGAATACGCGAGGAGGAACAAAAAATGCAGCAGGAGCAGAGCAGCAAGGAAGTGAGTGTCGATACTCAAATGGACCCAAGATTGCTCGAGGAATGGCAACAATTTAATACAATTATAAGCCATCTTGAGAGCTCAATGGATGCCGATACATATAAAGCGGCCGATACAGAAGATACAACATTAAACGAGGTTCCAAGCAAAGGAACCAGCAATCTACCCCCGACTACAGTAGTAGAAATAATTCCCAAGAATCCTTTGGATCAAATTATTTTGCAGGTGGAGGACATTCCTCCACTAGATGTTTTCTATAACCCAAAACACAGGGCTGTAATAAAGCGACAACGGAAAAGGAGAAGGATTGGTCAACCTTCTCTGTTCCCTGAACAAACAAATAACAACCAATGTGGTGTGGAGGGAAGAATTCGACCCCTCCGATGACTTGACAAAGTTATCCCAATATGCTGGTGCCTATTCAATAGCCACCATGGATAAGGCATCAGAGGTAAGCAATTTGTTGAAAGAAAAGGATCAAGTGATCGCTTCACTACAAGCACAACTATCGAAGGAACAATAGAAGTCAGAACAACTACAACAACAACTTTCCACGCAGCAACAGTTAAATAACCAGCTCAACAAACAGTTGCATGAAGAGAAACATAGGATCGATTCGAGAGCGATTCAGAGACAGAAAGAATTATCAAAGATATTATCAAAGCTGAAGGCAATGAATGAACAGATGGCAAAGACAAAAGATGAGCAAATTGCTCAATTATCAGCTCAAGTAGAGAAGTTCAAGAGTCTTCCCCAGCCTGCCAAGTTCAGAGCAGAGGCAATATAGATTAACAAGGCATTAATAACACAAATAATATTATTGTGTCATGAAATTGCCCAAGTTGAACCTTTGTGCGACATAACAACATCTATAATAGACAAATCAGTTGATGCCAGGCAGGATTTAGAGCAAGCCGATGACACTTTAACAGATTTTCTTACTTGGCAGGACTCTAATGAGGGACAGACAACAAACTTACCCAAAATTTTAGAATCCCATAAAGAAATCCTATTCATGGAGTGGCAATCCCAATTAATGAAAGCAAAGAGAGCGGTTTCTAGATGCAAGTTATCTACGAGCAATTTAATTGACTTGATCAATAATACTCTCTATTTATCTAACATGATTTCTCAATGTACACCAGGTAAATTATTATCAGCCAAGACATTGGAGCATTCATGTCACCAAGAGCTAGAAAAGAATGGGAAATTGATCTCAGGAATTAAAAGTTTAACTTGGGACACCTATTGGTTGTTCCTAGTAAAACCATACAGCCAGAGAACCGCCCTCAAATGCCTAACGGATGCAATCGAGTGTATCATTCCCGATATACATGATGCCACCTATGTTGCTCAAATCAATTCTCGTCTTAGCCGCCCTCAAGAAGCGGAACCAATGCTTGCAATATGCCAACTCAAGGCAAAAGGAAAACAGCCAGAATGATGAATCATTGCTGCCGATTACTAGATCACTGTGGGAGAGATATTCAAGATTGGATTATACCAATTTAGTAGCATTTTAATTTTGTAGGTTGTTAGCTTAGTTTAGTATTTATAGACCCTTTCATGTATTTAGAAAGGGTCGTAAGTTTTTGTATATGAATTAAGCCTGAAGTTGCACTACTGTACTTCAGGCATATTCTTTTATGAAAACTGGACCAATCTTTCCAAATTTTGATAACGAAGCTTTTATGTGGATGTGCACTACTGCCTTTATCTAAAAGTATTTTTGAATCGGAAGAAGGAATTCAAATTGGGATTGGCGTTGGGAATGATTTGCAGCTCATATGGTACTATTATCTATGTCTGAATTTATTCCTTTTATGTGAATTGTTGTTTGGTCATTCTTGCTATTATTGAATATGTGAATGTGTTTTAATAGTAAACTTTATACTTTCCACTATTGGATGTTTACAGTTTGCTATTCTTTCAATCATGCATGTATCAGTAATATAAAAAGAGAAGTGTAACAATGTTTTATCAATTACTTCGTTCAACTATTTGAATGAAGCAATTATCATTTAAATGAATGTCTTTGTTTATTGAATAAGTGTCATCTATATGTCTATCAGCAAACACAAATCACTAAACGTTGCACTTAAGAATAGAAAGCTTCCCAGGATAAAATAGTCATTTACGTTTTCCCTCTTAGAAAAATTCCTCCATTTATTATCGCTTATTAGAAAACCAATCATTCATCCACCCCCTTTTATTCATTACTGGGAAACTGGTCCCATTATATCCAGTCGGAGCCACCATCCCAAATGGAAAAGGAGCTGTATTAAGGTCTGGACCGGGTGGTTATCCCCCGATGTTGATGTAACGATTTTCGGGACATCAACACACTATTATTTGGTAAATATAATCCAACTCGTCGTCGCACATAGGTTTAGCATAGCGCGCTCCTTCAGTTGGGTCTAGCAGAACGACTACACGAAGGGACTTTTTCTCGAATATCATCTTCCGCTTTTTAGGTTGATGACTCCATTCATATCAGTGGCCCAGTCTATTACTTCATAGAAATGTGGGATAAGGATTGCTATCATCAACAATCTCTATTACTTCAAAGTATGTCTGTGTGCTCGCACCTTCGATATCAACTATTACCCCTTGCAATTTCCCCATGGGCAAAATATTTTGTTGGTTTGTCATTCATAATTGAATAGGGGACCACTATAACGTGGACCTACCCATGCGTTCCCATGTCTGCTTTGGTAACACATTCACATCCGAACCTAGGTCTAGGACTACTTGATCCATTTCATACTCGCCAATCTATGCCATCAATCTCATTTCCCTCTTGGTGCACAATGCATGCTTTCCCAATTTCCAGACTACAGGCGGTTCTCCTGAACCTACGCGCATAGTTATCAATTGTTGTAGTCCTCTAACAACCTTATTGTCCTACAATAGTTTCATGCATATCTCTAGAAAGGTAGTAAGCATAGAAGGATCCATTCCTGTCTCTGGTTGATCCTTACTACCTAAAGTGGAGGCCTTCGTGAAGCTCTTCTTAGCTTCCATGAACGTCTCCTTTGCGCATTCTAAGTCAAACTTAAGTTCCTTTGTAGGGGCCTTGTGAACCCATGTATCTTCCTCGAGTGACTTCCCCTTATCCCCCCCTGTGTTTGCACCGCTTCTAAGCACCATATTCACATTTGGGTCTTCTTCGTGCGGATCAGACCTCATCATTTGAATATTTTGAGTCAGAGTAGGCTAAAGTACTCCTTTCTTTCACATTTGTGTGATCAACATAGGACAGTATACTACTTCATGATCGAACTGAGCACAGTATGAACAAGATACTCTCGTTAGGTTGGTGCAATCATTGGCGTAGTTCCCTAGTCCTCTGCAATTGTAATAACTTAACTATTCGCGGTCCCTTCCCGGTCCCATTCCTCCTCGTCCTCGACCTTGCCCCTGCAATCCAATGCACACCATCCATGCAGCTGGGTTGAGGCCTTGCATTTCTGTTTGCATCCTATATGTTGGGGTCCACTCCATCATTAACTTGTAATTGCGACAAGTATGCTCGTCGTGGCCCACCGGCCTACAAAAATTACGAAACAGCTGCTGGGGATTCTGTGTATACTTTTGCAATAAATGACAGTTATTCATCATGTGCTTTCTTCCTATTTGACAGATTGCACACCATAGCATGGGTGTCGCATTTGGCCCTGCTTGTGCCTCTGGTCTCAACGACATTGGTCCCCCTCCTGCCGAGTAGTTCATGAATACTAGAGAGTGGTCTTTCTCATGGCTCTGGCCTTTGCATTTTATGCACCACACTTCCTCCTACACCTCTGGCCATGTTATAGACATTTTTGGGCATTGCAACCCCAATCATAAATGTCCATAAATTGAGGGCTCCTAAGTCCCTAAAAGTGTTGCTTCACTGCCTAAAGGAACAAGGTCAGCTGATTACATCATCTCCGAGAAGTTCTCCACTAAAAACTACTCAAAAATGGTCAAAACTGGACCATATTGAATACCCAGTGCAGAGGGTGTGATGCATATCACCTTCCAGTGTAAAGGGTGAAATTTATACTGAATGGCTCCTCTGTAGGGTGTGATGGGCGCGAATGGACAAATGGCAGAGATAGTTTGTGAGGTGGAAGATCATGGAATATTCCAGAAACTTCCTCTCTGACACTTTCCTCTCTATTTTCGACCAGGGATGAGTAAGAGATCATCAGTCTCCAAGTGGAATCAAGAACTATCAGAGAGAGGACACTAATCATGACCCCAGAAGATGACTCACCCCCCTACAATCATCTATATATGGATCCCTCATCACAGAGATCCAGAGGCTGGAATCTTGTATCTGGTAGAGAAGTGTTGTTGGTTTTCTGGTGTAAATTCATAGTGTTGGGTGATCTAAGCTTTACTTGAGGTGAAGAAGGGCTTTCTTGCTGGAGGATGATGCTGGGTCAGAACATATTGTTGTAATCCTCTTGCTACTTTTAATCTTAATAAAGCTATTCAAGTTTTCCTCCATATTCTTGTATGTTTGCTTATATATGCATTTGTATGGTTAACACATATCTGGTCCTGTGTTATTTATGAATATAGATCTTTGTTCTTCGATAGTAGTATGTCGTTGTGATTCCACAGGTTCTCTTTGAAGCTGGGCAGACGAAGAAGAAGCGGCAAAGACCTATCAGGAAGGAGAGGAATCAAACAAGGAAACCAAGCGCAAGACTAAGGTTGGTGCCCTTTGTTCCACTCTTATCTATTTTCGTAAAGGAAAGCGAAAGTAGACTTTACTTGTTTGTTTCTAAGATAGCTACCAGTCTTAGTGGGAATAGCAGCTCCAAGTGGACACTATTCCCGGTAACACCATGTCACACCAGCAATCTACCTGCACAACATCCCTGCCTTGGCACTCCTCATTGGATGCCCATAAATGACACCTCTACAAGTACAATTGCATAATGTCTCTGCATAAGACTGTCATG
Source organism: Pinus taeda (assembly GCA_000404065.3). NCBI lineage: Eukaryota > Viridiplantae > Streptophyta > Pinopsida > Pinales > Pinaceae > Pinus > Pinus taeda. The sequence continues at coordinate 137,238 of APFE030559342.1, forward strand.
CTCCATGTCTCCAACCTGATGTCCATGACTAAGTTTCCCATGTTTCCCAACCAAGTAGACCCATCACAACAATCTGTCATCCCCATCCAAGTCTGCAATCTTCGGTCTAGTGAACTCGGTCACCCAACCATATCATCATCACATGAGTCTCTCCATCATATCTCCCTCACTAAAGGTTCCACCAAGACTTGCGCTTGGTCTCGACCATGAGAAGTCCACCCAAGTATCATCATACCTCAAGTGTGTGCCCTTCAACCTACCCATGAGTCATGTCGGGCACTTAGCTAATCCTCCATGTGGCTAAAGCATGACCCAATCCTCCGTAATGATCATCATGTTCCTCCCTTGTCACGGGCCTTTGTACCTTCTACCATAAGGTCACAGACAACCCCAAAAAGTCTTGCAACAATAAAAAATCCTTGCTTCTCCATACAAGGTCTCATCATAGACATCCATGGTAAGATGTTCCCTTGCATCGACAAACTGACTTTGCTCTTCTCTGCATAAGGTTCATTTACCAAATGCTCAAGTGAAACACAAGTATCAATAGTACTTGCATCATCACTGTGAGGCTCCTCCATGTGAGTATCCTCACCCATCCATGTCTGCAAATTGCATGATCCTAGTCCAACTTGACCAATTTCAAGTTCAACCTCCATCGTTGTCATATCTGCAACATCCTCAAACATCACGACTTCCTCTTCCTTGTCAACACAATCTGCAACTTCATCCTGCTCCATTGTCCAACCAAGTTGAAGAAGTTCGTTTTCAACATTCCTTTCCATGACTTCAAGTTTATCTCGAATCCGGGGGTTCTCTTCTTTCATTCGCTTCAACCTGTATAAGATAAGCAAGAGCTTCCCTTCACATTCTTCCAAACCTGCTATGCCTTTTCGTTCAGCTTGGCCCAAGCACTAAGCTTCACCTCTGCTAAACATGTTTCACCATTCACCTGAATCACCCTGATATTCCACCTGTCACCTGCAAAAATTGAACTTCCTGCCAAGTCTTCGGTCTTAGCAGAATCAGCTCCTTGATTCAGTTCACCAGCACCAGCTCCATGGCACTAGCTCTGATACCAACTGTCATGCCCCCAGGCCTACACTAGTCTTTCAACCATACTTGGCGAGGTGCGGCACCACCGAACACTTTCTTTTCACCAATACTTATGTTCATGGACCACTGCTAACCATTAGTCTACTTAGTTTGTTTTTCGCAACCAAGTATTATTATGTTTCCTTTACACCAATGAATACCCATACACATTCATTATCATCAGCAATTATACATGAAGAACACAATTACACAGTTTAAAGGGAGAGGCAACTCCCTTAACAATGAGTCTGCCCGAATACAATATATTATACAACTTTACAATGTTTTCAATATTTTACAAGTATACTTGGGAAACACCAAGTTTCATACTTAGCCAATTTTACAACATGCCACACCTTCGTGTGTCAACCAAAGTTCCTTGCTTGAGTTGGGCGGGCACGCCCTCACACGAGCTGCCAACCGCACTCCTCAACCGAACTTCGTTTACCGCTGCACGACGGGCGAGCAACCTCACCTGAGTCGCCCCGCGTTTCCTCTTGCATGATGGGCGAGCGACCTATCCAAGTCATCCTTCACACAGCGGGTGGGCGACCTACCCGAGCCACCCGAGACACCTCCGCGTTTTCTCTTGCACGGCGGGCGAGCGACCTCACCCAAGTCACCATCCGCGCCTTTACCCGAACGCCACGGGCCTTCACCCGCGCCCTCGCCTTTCTCCCATGTCTGTGTGCTTATCTTCTTGTGGAGCTGCCCAAGGACGGGCGCATTAGAACCGTGCCTCCTTGCTGCTGCTCTACTTTCCCTTCGCACTCCACTTGCACCGAAAGACTTTGCTCGAATTGCTTGCCTCTTTCGCTCCAACACTTCGTTGTATTTATATGGATGGTAGGGCGAGTCGAGCTGCCCAAGCCAACTCGTCAACCATATGTTGAATGCCCCTTACACATCGTTGCAACTTCGCTTTGTGTTGGTCGGCCAACACTCTTTGCCCAAGCTTGCCACAAGTATGTAAGTCGGCCGTGGGTGTGTTCAAACGCTCCCCACACTATATAAACCATCTCTCCTCCTCTCATGCGTATTATACATGTGTATCTTCGCACGTTGGTCATGGAGCTCGCACTTCGTTCATGTTCCAACTCATTTGTTCACCAACTGAGTCGCATTTTGCACCAGCAATTGTGCCAAGGACCGCAGGTCCTTACAAAAGGGATGGAGGAAAGGCATGTGAGTTTTTATTTAACACATATGAAAGTGATAGAGAGGTTGGGCATTAGGGCTTTGCTTCTCTTTCTCTTTTTTAGCAAGTGAAACCTTTTTTTAAGTGCTAAGGGCTTATGTTCAGAATTTTTTGAGGAACTTGCATGGGAATTACATCCACTTTTGAAGAATATGTATTTCCTAATTGCAGTGCAAGTGATAATGGCTTTGGATTATGAAACTCTTTAATTCCTCTAGACATTGCAAAGCTCCAAATTTATTATTGGAGCGAATTAGAACTTCTAGGGAGATTTTTGCAAAGTGTCCATATTTAGGGTAAGTGTTATGCGCATTGAAAAGGAACATATTCATGATCAAGAGATTGAACACTACTCCAACCCTCCAATTCAACTTGGATCATCTTAGGAAATCTCTTATATCAAAATCTCTTTCCATTTATATTCTAGCACAAGTGAAAATACCACCTTTAGGTTATGCATGGTTATATAATGACCCAACACCTTTACTATAGATTTGAAGGTGTTCCCATATGAGAAGAAAATGGAGAGATGCCCATTCTAATCCAAAAGAAAATGGAGAGATCCCCAAGTCTAATGGAGAAAGAGGTTGAAGAGATTCCCATGTTTGGATTGAAATCGAGGTTCCATTAAGATAAGAACATTCCCTTGAAACCCATGAAACAAGAATTAGATCTCAAGATTTTACTTTCAAATATAAAAATAAAAATAAAAATAACAACTTTACGTAGAATATTGCAATAGGGTCATGATCACCCCAATTCTTAAGATTCCATTCTAAAATAATATTAAGATTAGGTCTCAGCCAAAGCCTTATAAATTTATTTATTAATCCCCTCTCTCACCTTGATATGACAACCTAAATCCAGCTTTGCTAATGGCATCCGGCCTTTTGGCACATCCCCTATTTTTAAAAATTAGGTTGCCCCGTAATAAGAAAACTAAATGTACTCCTCTAATCAATACACAAAGAAAACTCGCAAAATTTCATTGAGGGACTGCGATCTACTATAGGGAACCCTTGAATTTGCACTTGTTGACTTCAACTGAGGCAAACTAACGGCTCTTGTTCCTGAAACTGAAACCAAACTCAACAATATACGAGAACAATGAAATCAATTGAATCCAGGAGACAATGATTAGAAAACCCTAACAGCAGTGAGAGCATAGCAGCTGCTTCAAAAAAAAAATCCATTTTATATCCTTTAATTAAGATTTAAATTATTTAAAACATAAGTTAAAACATTTAATTATACAGTTAAATCACCATTTTTAACCAGGAGAAAAGAGAGATGGAACTCCATTCCTCGCGACGCAAAAATCGGCCGAACTGAACTTGCAACGATTATTTGGAGTTGTCTATAATGCGACTTTTTGGAGATTTCGGTGACGGAATCCTGCGGAAGAAATGAGGTTAAATCTTGATTTTTAGCAATTAAAATGGTTTTTTAACTGCATATTTGGATTCAGCGCCCTGAAAAACCCTTGGGAGCCATTGATTGTGCAGAAACTAGCTATCAAACTTGGGATTCCAATGAATTGCTGCCGGATTTTGATCAGAAAAATCGGCCAGAAAAGCTTTCAAAAAGTCGCGTTATAGACTACTGCCGATTATTTTGCCAGAGTCAAGAAACTTTGTGTGGAGGAGATTTGAATTGCCAGAATCAAGAAGCTTTGTGTGGAGGAGGTCTGAATTGCCAGAGTCAGAAAGTTTGTGCTGAGGAGCAAATATTTTCAAGTAAAAACAAAGTTTGTGTTGAGGAGGAGATATTTTCAAGAAAAAACCAACTTGTGAGTGTAATCTGCCTTCTTTTCAACCTTCTTTTCCGTGACCGTCCGACTGATGACTTGAGATTTGTGTTGACAAAAAAACGGCGCCTTACTTTACAAAAGAAGATGGACCCCACGCGTTCCAGAGGTTTTCACAAAATGCAAAGATTATTGATGCAAGTTGAAGCCATTTTAGCCCAAGGGTTAGTGCAATCGGTCAAGCCGGGGCCTCGTCAATGGGAGGTCACATGTCGAAACCCAAAAGCTCTTGGGGTCAGGTCAGTAAATAAGCCGAGGGATGTGACCCCCTTCGGGCGGGGTCCACCCTCAGTGTTTTATCCTCGACGTAGCGGACCACTGACCATGGGTATCCTTGAACCATTAATGAAAAAAAAAAAGTGAAGCTATTTGTCAAATTTTCATAGAATCACCTTACCGGTGTTCCATCCTGAACTTAGCGGACCCACTGACCATGAGCATCCGTAAACCAATAGTGAGAAAAAGAAGTGAAGCTATTTGTCAAATTTCTATAGAATCAAACATTTGTACGGCCAGGGGATTTTGATGTGAAGGGCAGATTGTACATCAGCCTCTATCATCCTTTCATACGAAACATTTTATTTTATTTTTTACATTTCATTTTTCATGTTTATGCATTTGTAACATTTTATTTTATTTTTTACATTTCCTTTTTCATGTTTATGCATTTGTAATTGTAACCGGTGTTTTTTTTAATGCTCTCATCTTGGGAGTGTGAGATTTGTCTGGTCCGTTGAATTTTGTCAATGTCCTGTTAAGCTCACGTGTTATTGCAATAAGTTTATTATTGATTTGATATGAGTTTTTGTCTTTGAGATAGGCGGAATGTTAATTTGCACGGTAAAGTTATAGAGTTAATGCGCAGTTTATAAGTTGCAGAATTAGGTAATTTATGGTTTTGTCCATAAAAGTATAATTAGGCATAATGAATTTATTATAAAATACTTTTGGGTATTATAAAAATATGGTAAAGAGTACTATAGAGATTATAAAAATGCTGAATTTTTTTCTTTGGCTTAATAAAAAAAAATTGATCATTTCTTAATACACAATTCCAATTAAATAAACCATTTAAATTTTGTTTTTATAATTTAAATCATTAAAATTTTATCTCTATACTTATTCACTGACTTTAGGTGGATGAGTCATTGTTGATTTTTTAAATCAATGGTAAAGATTTAATGCGTTGGCAATATGTTTAGTATGAAGAGTTATTTACTGCTAGGATTTATACAGTGCATCCGGTGTCATGGTAATGAATTGTCCTCTAGTTTACATAGATTATGTCTTCTTTTGCCCCATGTGGGTACAATGGAATTCAGAAAGTTATATACAGAACAAGGTTGGTTGGCGACTTTCCTTCATCGTGTAGTTGATACTTCGCAACATTTCCAAGAAGGAGGCAATGTTGGCAATAGTGTTGACACCATGGCGACAATAGGTATGGCGAACCCAACCCACACACTTATCCTCCATATTACTGGGCTCTGCCTTAAGTATCATGTCCCCATCCAATTTCAGTGGAGTGGACAAAACCTTATTATTGTTATAGAGAATCTCACGGAATTATTATGGTCATCCGCATGATTGTGGCTTTTAGTATCAGGCATGTAAGGACCTGCAGCTCCGGCTTGAAGTGCGACGCATGAGGTGCGAGCTTGACTTGGTGTGCGAAGGCATAAGTGTTGGGCGAGCTGTTTTATATGGTGTGGGAGCATATTGGAACACCCACGAGCCAACCTACAAACGATGCAAGGCTGACCTTACGTGTGGGCGTTTGAAGGGAAGGCCGACTCATGTTTGCGATGGAGATGAGGGCGTGGGCAGGTCGGCTAGGTAGCCAAGACCTCGCCTTGCCACTCGTATAAACAAACATGGCATGGAGTTCATTTGGACATCGAACATTCGATCATCTCTCAGCGCAACACTTGGACACAGGGCGAAGGTGGAGAGGAAGTGCGAGTTGGGCGAAGTCGTCGTGCAGGGCTGCACGACGGGCGACCCGGGTGGGCGCCCGTGCAAGGCTGCACGACGGGTGACCTGGGTGAGGGCGTCCGTGCAGGGCTGCACGACGGGCAACCCGAGCTGGGCGTTCGAGTGACCGTGAGGGCGTTTGGTAGGCGTGCACGACGGGCGGTCGGGTGAGGGCGTCTGTGCAGGCGTGCACGACGGGCGGCCCAAGTAGGGTGTTCGCTGAACAAACAACCCAAAGTGCTGAACGGGTGAACCGAGGGGGGCGCGCCATGCGCAGAGGTGAGTTGGTTGACACGGTGAGGGCGCACAGATGGGCGGCTAAGTGAGGGCGCGCCATGCATGACGAAACGGTGGAGACGAAGGTTGCAACTAGAGGTCATAGAGTTGGGCAGGCGGTACTACGTGCTGTTTCATACGATTTGGGCGTTTGCCAAGGAGTGGCAAGTGGGACTGCGTGTGGGTAGGTATACACGGTTTGGGTGTTTGCTGACCAACGAAGAGCGAGCCAGGTGAAGACATGCGATGAGGTGAATGATGGGTTGGTGAGTCGTGCGGCGACCATACAGAGGTGCCGACAAGTTGGGCAACCGAGTTTGCCAAAGTTGGAAATTTGGCTAAGTATGAATTTGGGGTTTCCCAAGGACTTAGCCTATGCTTTGTAAAAGTGGAAAAATTGTATAATATATTGAATCGGGCAGACTCATATTGCAGGGAGTTGCCCCTCCCTTTTTACTATTGTGCATTTCTCTTGTATAATGTTGTTGATAATGAATGTGTATGGGTGTTCATTGGTATAAAGGAAACATAATAATACTTGGTTGAGAAACACAAACTAAGTAGGAATAAGTGGTTAAGCGTAGTCCACGAACATAAGTATTGGTGAAAAGAATGTGTTCGGTGGCCAAGAGTGGTTGAAAGACTACCGCTGACCTGGGGGCGTGACAGTTGGTATCAGAGTAAGGTTGCTCGTGACGAAGTGACAGTGGAAGCAGGTACTTGCAGGTGAAGGAAGTTGATTTCATATACAAGTGGAACAAGGGCTTGTTCATGGTTGCAGGGAACTTAGTGAAGCTGGTGAATGGTGAAACAGGTTTGGCAGAGGAGAAGCTTAGTGCTTGGACCAAGCTGAACGACAAGGCATGGCAGGTTTGGAAGAATGCGAAGGGAAGCTCTTGCTTACCTTATACAGGTTGAAGCGGATGAAAGAAGAGAATCCCCGGATTCGAGATAAGCTTGAAGTCTTGGAAAAGAATGTTGAAGATGAACTTCTTCAACCTGGTTGGACAATGGAGCAAGATGAAGTTACAGATTGTGTTGATAAGGAAGAGGAAGCCGTGATGATCGAGGATGTTGTAGACATGACCATCATGGAGGATGAACTTGAGATTGATCAAGCTGGACCAGGATCGTGCAGTTTGCAGACATGGATTGATGAGGGTACTCACATAGAGGAGCCTCATGATGATGATGATGATGAAGTAAGTATTGATACTTGTGTTTCACTTGAGCATTTGGTAGATGGACCATATGCAGGGAAGGGCAAAGCCAGTTTTCCGATGCTAGGGAGCATCTCACCATGGATGTCTATGATGAGACCTTGTATGGAGAAGCAAGGACCATTCACTGTTACAAGACTTGTTGGGGTTGTTTGTGACCTTATGATAGAAGGTACAAGGGCCCATGACAAGGGAGGAACATGATGATCGTTGCAGAGGAATGGGTCATGCTTTAGCCACATGGAGAATTGGCTAAGTGCCCGGCATGACTCATGGACAGATTGGAGGGCACACTCTTGGGTATGAGGATACTTGGGTGGAATTCTCATGGCCGAGACCAAGAGATAGTCTTGGTGGAACCTTCAGTGAGGAGCTATGATGGAAGGGACTCGTGATGATGATATGGTTGGGTGACCGAGTTCACTAGACCGAAGATTGCAGCATGGATGAGGATGACTGATTGTTGTGATGGGTCTACTTGGTTGGACTACATGGGTAACTTAATCATGGACATCAGGTTGGAGACATGGAGCATGGCAATCTTATGCAGGGACATTGTGTAGGAGCACTTGTAGAGATGTCACTTATGGACATCCAATGAGGAGTGCTAAGGCAGGGATGTTGTGCAGGTGGATTTGATGATATGACATGGAGATGTTTTACTTATGAGCCGATGGAGAGGTTGTGCACTTATGTACAACAAGGCCATGGACTTGGATGGAGTTGTGAGCAGACTATGGAGCATTCCTACTACATGGAGAGCGTAGGCATCTTGCAGAGACCTTTGGGCGATAGATTTGTATGCTTGCCTGAGATGTTGGTTGGAGATTGACTCATGGAGCTCATGATGACATGAGGTGTGTGACTTTTTAGGGACTTCATATATGGTGGACTTAGAGGATCTGATTGCATGAGGAGCTGAGGTCAGAGACTTTGATGCAGGATGGGGTGCATGCTTTCAAGTACATGTATTGGGAATGGCTTGAAAGAGTGACTTGATGTGGAGGATCGATATGAGACACTTTGGAGTGATGGAGTTACGACGATGATGATGCCTTGGTGGCAACACATGGGCATGGGTTGAGCCGAGACTCAACCACTTTTGACATGGGAGCTGATTGATCTATGATCATGGGCAACACATGGATAGATGAGACAGGTATATACTTGTTTCTATGGCAGACTTGAGATGGCACATTGCAGATATGATGGAGGTTGCTTCATGGACCTGGATGTGGCACATCGAGAGTTAGGTTTGATGAGATGGTCTATTCATATTAAGGAGGCACACACATGGATGATGATGTTGGGATGGATGTGACTGATTTCATGCAACACATTAGTACCAGACATCATGGACAGCATGTTACAGATGAGATGAGGACTACTTCATGGACCTGAGCATGGCTTACACTTATATGGAGATGGATTCTTGATCGAGTTGAGGATGTGACGGGATGTTCTGAGAAACAACCGATGATGACATGAGGATGTACATTCTCATGGTTTGGGCATGACAGTTGGATTAACTACCCAACTAGTTCAAACATGGGGGCATGCAGTGTGCAGAGAGATGTGTTAACATTTGTTGGAGTATCATGGCAGTAGATCACATGAGAACAACACATGATGAGGTCGACGCAGTATGTTGCAAAAATCATGTAGCTTGAGATGGAGGGGCCAGCCTTCCACGATGGGGAGCAGCATGTGGAGATTGTGACAGGGTGGTTGATGATCATGGATTGAGATGATTTCTGATGTATGACATACCGATGGGGTGTATACCTTGGTATGGTGATCTTGGTGGATGGCTACCAGGATGGTATGTTGTCGAGGACAACAATGAATTCAGGTGGAGGAGGATGTAAGGACCTACAACTCCGGCTTGGAGTGCGATGCATGAGGTGCGAGCTTGACTTGGTGTGCGAAGGCATAAGTGTTGGGTGAGCTGTTTTATATGGCGTGGGAGCATATTGGAACACCCACGGGCCGACCTACAAATGATGCAAGGCTGACCTTGCGTGTGGGTGTTTGAAGGGAAGGCTGACTCATGTTTGCGATGGAGATGAGGGCGTGGGCAGGTCGGCTGGGCAGCCAAGACCTTGCCTTGCCACTCATATAAACAAACATGGCGTGGAGTTCACTTGGACATCGAACATTCGATCATCTCTCAGCGCAACACTTGGACGCAGGGTGAAGGCAGAGCAGAAGTGCGAGTTGGGCGAAGTCGCCGTGCAAGGCTGCACAACGGGCGACCCGGGTGGGCGCCCATGCAGGGCTGCACAATGGGTCACCCGGGTGAGGGCGTCTGTGCAGGGCTGCACGACGGGCGACCCGAGCTTGGTGTGCGGGTGACCGTGAGGGCGTCCGGGTAGGCATGCACGACGGGCGCCCGGGTGAGGGCATCCGTGCAGGCGTGCACGACGAGCGACCCAAGTAGGGTGTCCGCTGAACGAACAAACCGAAGTGTTGAATGGGTGAATCGAGGAGGACGCACTGTGCACGAAGGTGAGTTGGTCGACACGGTGAGGGTGTGCGGACGGGGGACCGTGTGTGGGCTCGCCGTGCACGACGGAACGGTGGAGACGAAGGTTGGAATCGGAGGTCGTAGAGTTGGCCAGGCAGTACTATGTGTTGTTTCACACGATTTGGGCGTTTTCCAAGGAGTGGCCAATGGGACTGCGTGTGGGTAGGTATACACAGTTTGGACGTTTGCTGACCAATGAAGAGCGAGCCGGGTGAAGACATGCAACGAGGTGAATGACGGGTTGGTGAGTTGTGCGGCGACCATACAGAGGTGTCGACGAGCTGGGCAACCGAGTTTGCTAAAGTTGGAAATTTGGCTAGGTATGAATTTGGGGTTTCCTAAGGACTTAGCCTATGCTTTGTAAAAGTGGAAAAATTGTATAATATATTGAATCGTGCAAACTAATATTGTAGGGAGTTGCCCCTCCCTTTATACTGTTGTGCATTTCTCTTGTATAATTGTTATCCGGGAATAGTGTCCACTCGGATGCTGCTATTCCCACTAAGATGGGTGGCTATCTTAGAAACAAAAAATCAAAGTCTATTGTTGTTTCCTTTTATGAAAATAGACGAGAGGAGAACCGAGAAGACCAACCTGAGTCTTGCGTTTGATTTCCTCTCTTTCTTGATAGAGCTTCGCCGCTTCTTCTTTTTCTGCCCAGCTTCAAAAGAACCTGTGGAATCACAACAACATACTACTATCCAAGAAACAAGGATCTAAATTCATAAATAATACAGGATCAGATGTGTATTAACCATATACATGCATATATAAACAAGTACACAAGAATATGGAAGGAAACAAGAATAACTTTATTAAGATGAAAAGTAGCAAGAGGATTACGACCATGTGCTCTGACCTAGCATCATCCTCCAGCTAAGAAGCCCTTCTTCACCAGCAAAGCTTAGATCACCCAATCACTATGAATGTACACCAGAAAACCAACAACACTTCTCTATAAGATACAAAATTCCAGCCTCCGGATCTCTGTGATGAGGGATCCATATATAGATGATTACAGAGAGGTGAGTCATCTTCTGGGATCTTGATTAGTGTCCTCTCTCTAATAGTTCTTGCTTCCACTTGGAGAATGATGATCTCTTACTCATTCGTGGTGAAAAATAGAGAGGCAAGTGTCAGAGGGGAAGCTTCTGGAAGATTCCATGATCTTCCACCCCGCATTTTTGTCCCTGCCATTTGTCCATTCCCAACCATCACACCCTACAGAGGAGAAAATTAGTATGCATCACACCTTGTACACTGGAAGGTGATATGCATCGCACCCTCTGCATTGAGCTTTCAGTATGGTCCAGTTTTGACCATTTATAAGCAGTTTTCAGTGGAGAACTTCTGGGAGATGATGTATTCAGATGACCTTGTTCCTTTAGGCAGTGAAGCAACACTTTTAGGGACTTAGGAGCCCTCAGTTTATGGACATTTATGATTGGGGTTGAAGTGCCCAAAAATGTGTATAACAGTTGCCCCCTAAAGCATGAGGTCGTTAATCTTTCTGATGTTAGGTGAAATGCTTTACTATGAGGATCTGAAGTTTTCCGAGCTGGGAGGCGACTTGTAATAAGATAAAATACAATACATTATTTTGACAACATTTTTCATGATCTAGCTGAGGCGGGCATTCCCATGCTCAGCTTTATAAACTCTTTTCATGTACATAGGGACAACAATCGTCTGTGTGACAAACTGATGATATGGACTCATCATCCTTTGATTTGGATTGATCATCTATTCGTAAGTGTACACTCGATGTTTTTTAATATTCCTGAATATATCACAGCCCGGATGGATGACTAGATCTGGGGATCTTAAAAACTCGTTCAATCTTCACTCGGAGTACAAGTCGATCCATGTGAAAAATGTTCTGGAGTCGAACATGGAAAGACATCGCCTGATTACCAGCCAATGATGTAAGCTATTAACAGGCGTGAGAAGAATCACCAATAATGACAATGAACCTCAAGGTACTACAGTACAATTCACGTGGTGTGAAAAGGGACTTGCCGTCGAACACCACGTAAAATCTCTCGGTCAAAGGTCATTGATGTAAACCTGTCGCCGAAAGTGAGAAACTTGCCATTGAGGCATGCAAGCTTCAAAGTACTAAAAGGGTTGCTCCTAAGTCAACTTCTTGGATAACGAGCTGATGTCAACAAGAAGCGACCCGTTGTAGGAGGGCCTTAATGAATCCCACATCAACAACACGAAACGAAGCAAGTTATTTTGGAGGTGAAAACAAACTGGCGATACAGGGTCCAGGGTGACGGTCATGAAGGAATGAAGCATGAATGTATTGCAGTGGGTGAGACACAGGTGAATTGTCTGAATGAATTCTCTTGAACATATCGGCGACACTAACGATGAATTGGTAGTGTTAACCCCAAAGATGGATCGTGTGACGGACCAATGGTGATGACTAGTTAACGGAACAACCCGACCCGACATGGATGCGGAAGGAAAGTGTCATGTTCAAGAGCGACTTGCTACCAATAAAGTTTCTTCAAGTTTTCTTCCCAATTTTCCCCAGTCATTGCTGACCAATACCTCTTTATTTTTGTCAACTTGAGGAGGATA
>APFE030559361.1:0-24426 GCA_000404065.3 Pinus taeda
AAAATATGAAAATATTGCCGAGCGATTAGCCTCTCCGGCTCGTTAAAGTCATCGGAAGTGCTATCCCTCCTCTAGATTTTAATATTTTTGGACCTGAGAGATTATTACACAAAAAGATCGAGCGCTTGTCTTGTTCGGCTCGTTAAAACTATCGAAAATTCATCCCTTTCGTATTATTTTACTCTTTTTCAAACTTAAGGGATTATATGACGAAAAAGAATCTTTGGAGTCTCCTTTCCGTCCCTTTCACTCTCTAAAATTGAAAAGGACCGAGTTATCTTTGTCGTTAAACTCGTTAAAGCCAAATAGCGACAAACTCATCCAAATGGACAAGAACGAGTTTCACTGTCGCTAGGCTCGCTAAAATATAGTGACAGATTCGCCCGAAGGGCGGATTATAGAACAAGCATATGTTATCCTCCTCAAGATTGACAAAAATAAAGAGGTACTGGTCAGCAATGACTGGGGAAAATTGGGAAGAAAACTTGAAAAAACTTTATTGGTAGCAAGTCGCTCTTGAACATGACACTTTCTCTCCGCATTCGAGTTAGGTTGGGTTGTTCCGTTCACTGGTCATATCACCATTGGTCCGTCACACCATCCATCTTTGTGGTTAACACTACCAATCCATCGTCAGTGTCGCCGATATGTTCAATAGAAGTCATTCAGCCAATTCACCTATGTCTCACCCACTACAATACATTCATGCTCCATTCCTTCATGACCGCCACCCTGAACCCTGTATCATCAGATCATTTTCACCTCCAAAATCATTTTCTTCGTTCTGTGTCATAGATGTGGGATTCATTAAGGCCCTCCTACGATGGGTCACTTCTTGTCAACCTCAACTCATTATCCAAGAAGTCGACCTAGGAACAAACCTTTCAGTACTTTGAAGCTTGCATGCCTCAATGGCAAGTTTCTCACTTTCGGCGACAGGTTTACATTAATGGCCTTTGACCGAGAGATTTTGCATGGTGTTCGATGCCAAGTCCTTTTTCACACCACGCAAATTGTATTTTGGTACCTTGAGGGTCATTTTCATTATTGGTGATTCCTCTCGCGCCTGTTAACAGCTTACATCATTGGCCGGTAATCAGGCAATGTCTTTCCATGTTCGACTCCAGAACACTTTTCACATGGATCGACTTGTACTCTGAGTGAAGATTGAATGAGTTTTGAAGACTTCAGATCTAGTTTCATCCATCTGAGCTGCGATATATTCAGGAATATAAAGACATCAAATAGACATCATTACCGAACAAATGATCATCCAAATCAAAGGATGATGAGTCTGAATCATCAGTCTGCCACACAGACAGTTGTTTGTCCTATGTACATGAAAAATAAATTTATAAAGTTGAGCAAAGGAATGCCCGCCTCAGCTAGATCATGAAAAAATGTTGTCAGGATAATGTATTGTATTGTATCTTATTACAGGTCGCCTCCCAGCTTGAAAAAACTTCAGATCCTCATGGTAAAGCATTTCACCCGATATCAAAAAGATTAACGACCTCATGCTTTAGGGGGCAACTGTTATAGAAATTTTTGGGCACTTCAACCCCAATCATAAATGTCCATAAACTGAGGGCTCCTAAGTCCCTAAAAGTGTTGCTTCACTACCTAAAGGAATAAGGTGAGCTGATTACATCATCTCCCAGAAGTTCTCCACTAAAAACTGCTCATAAATGGTCAAAATTGGACCATACTGAAAACCCAGTGCAGAGGGTGCGATGCATATCACCTTCCCAATGTAAAGGGTGTGATTCATACTAAATGGTCCCTCTGTAGGGTGCGATGGTCGGGAATGGACAAATGGCAGGGACAAAATTGCGAGGTGGAAGATCATGGAATCTTCCAGAAGCTTCCCCTCTGACACTTGCCTCTCTGTTTTCGACTAGGGAATGAGTAAGAAATCATCATTCCTCAAGTGGAATCAGGAACTAACAGAGAGAAACACTAAATCAAGACCCCAAAGATGACTCACCCCCTACAATCATCTATATATGGATCCCTCATACAGAGATCCAGAGCTGAATCTTGTTCTTGTAAAGAACTGTTGTTGGTTTTCCAACTGTAACTTCATAGTGTTGGGTGATCTAAGCTTTACTTGAGGTGAAGAAGGGTTTTCTTGCTGGAGGATGATGCTGGGTCAGATTATATGGTTGTAATCCTCTTGCTACTTTTGATCTTAATAAAGCTATTCAAGTTTTCCTCCATATTCTTGTATGTCTACTTATATATGCATTTGTATGGTTAACACATATATGGTCCTGTGTTATTTATGAATATAGATCTTTTTTCTTCGATAGTAGTACGTTGCTGTGATTCCACGGGTGCTCTCTGAAGCTGGGTAGATGAAGAAGAAAAGGCAAATCTCTATCATGAAGGAGAGGAATCAAACAAGGAAATCAAGCGCAAGACTAAGGTTGGTCTCCTTTGTTCCACTCTATCTATTTTCATAAAGCAAAACGAAAGTAGACTTTACTTGTTTGTTTCTAAGATAGTTACCAGTCTTAGTGGGAATAGGAGCATCTGAGTGGACACTATTCCTGATAACACCCTCGAACTTCTTAGGTCTCAGCTTCGGATGCAAAGTCCAACAATGCTCATCATCATGCCCATCCTTTTTATAGTGAGTGCATGAATCTTTGCTTTTCTGTGCAGTGTTAGCCTTCCTTTCTTTCCATTTCTACTTTCTTTTCTCCTTATTCTTGCTTGTAGTGGGTTGGGATGATCCCCCAACTTCTGGGCTTCCATTCTTTCCTCTAGCTTCTAGATGAGTAGCTTGTACAGATACCTCATCTATACTAGTGGGATTAGACATGAGGATAGTGTGCCTCATGTAGCTGTGTAGACCACCAATGTACTTCAACAAAGTCTCAGGTGAGTCTAATGAGATTCCTAGAATCAATGCTCTCTTTCCAAATTCTTGAGTGTACCCTTGCACACTTTGCGCTTTTAACTATTGAAGAGTTTGCCAAATCATCATGGCTTGCTGCATATAGGCCAATGGATAGAACTGCCTTTTGATTGTAGAAACAAGTTCTCTCCAAACAGAGATAGTCTTACCATGTCTCGTCATATCAACTTGGGTCTTGCCTTCCCACCAAACCAAGGCAGCGCCTCCAAGGCATAGGCTTTCCAGCTGAATCTTGCTCTTGTCTGAATCGATATCCTACACTCTGCAATAAACATCAATTTGTCTAATCCAATTGTCCAACTTTTCTGCATTCGACTCTCCATCATATATAGGTAAATCAAATTTAACATCTAGTTTGATCAAAGATGCTTTATTTTTGTGTTTAGGGCTGTTAGGAGGTGTGAGAAAGCTTTCCTCTTTCCCTTTTCCTTTTGATTTGTCATGGAAGTGAGACTCATCTTCTCCTTTGTCTTGTTTAGAGCCTGATGAATCTTCATCTTTGTGTTTTCTAAAGTCCCTATACATTTCTTCTACCATGGACTTTATGGCTAGGAAACTATCTATGAATTGAGGGTCTGGCCCCATAGAACCTTCCTCTGACATTTTCTTCTAAGGATAGACTCTCCCAATTTCAAGATTAGTTTCTACCAACTCTCCTTCTCCTAATTTGAGTTTTGATCTAGTTAGCATTCAATAGCTAAACCAACACAAGCTTGTTTAACCTTAACAACCTAAAGCTCTAATACCACTTGATCTGAAAATCACTCTTGAGTGATCTTAGTTAAATAATTATTGAATGAAGGTATTACAGAATCATGTTCTAGTGTGTGTCTATGTTATTTTAGGCAACGGATCGATTAGATTGCAAAATACACAAACATTGGAAAATGGAAACAGTAAGAAAATGAAAGAACACAATAATTAATAAGGAGTTCACCCTATCCTCCAAGGCTATGTCTCTGGTCCAACTTTCAATGGTGGCCTTCTTTTATTATGTCTCTAAAGCAGAGATTTATAATGAGGAGCTCAATTTGAGTCTCCTGAAACATATAATGTTTGGTAGGGTGGTTCTTGGATTCCCCAAGCCACTAGAGTGCACAGACTCTTTCCTTCCAAATCTTGACCTCTCTGGTCTTTAATGGGAGGAGCCCAATGTGGTACTCAATTCCCGATAGATCCTCATAGGGATTTCTTGAACCTCTCAAGCTTTTTGTCTGCTCAATGCTGCCTTAGGTTAGCTGGGCTCTCTATTTTCTGCTTCTTGCTTCACTGTCTTTTCTTTGTTGTCGCTCTCTCTGTCTTCGTTATCTTCTCTTCTCTATCTGTTCATGGCTTTAAAGCTAATTTATCCTTGACTATTTGCTTCCTCTTTTTCCCCTTCAGATCACCTACTGATGTTCACTTGGATTTCCTTGCCTCTGCGTCATCGCCATCGACTCACAGGGAAGTGGCCACTTGTCCTCTCATGAACTGCGCCAGCTCTTCCTCAACGGTTCAATATTTTCGGTTACATTGTGAAATGAATCATCCGCCAACACAACGGCCAAATCGGACTTCAAACTTCTCTATGCGGTGGCTTAATTCCCCTATCAAATCTGATTTCTCCATCAGGTGTAATCTCCGCTATCAGATCTGGAGCCCCCAAATCCTATGGTGTTCACACATTTCACGTGGTTGACTTGCTCAACTGTTAGCGCATGATGAGAGGAATTTTTCTCTCTCATCCACCGGACATGCATCGTGTGATGAATGAAATCACTCGTTTTCTGCCAAATCTTCTTACTGCCCAAATATACCCTCGATATGCCACCGGTTTTGGAGCGCGGACCCACCTTTCACCTTAGCGCTTTCCCTGTGGTTTTTCGGCTTCCCATGCAATCGAGTGCTTCGGGGATTTTCCTTCTCGAGGGGTTTTGCCTAGTGATGCACGATTAGCACTAAGCGCTAATCGTGCATCAGAAATGGCCTCTGTTTCCCAATACAAGCTTCCCAACTACTAGTTTTGCCTCCTGTACGATCTCCATGGGCATCGATCAACGCGCTTTGACTGAGGTCCTCGTCGTTCCTTGCTAGCTACAAACTGCCACTATCTAGAGGTCTTCCTGATTGCTCTTTGTTCATAAATTCGAAGTCTGTCCTGATTTGATACCGTCATGGCATTTTGATAATTTTCATGGATCCAATTCGGATCACCTAGATAACGAAATTGAGGAAGATCCCTTAAAAGATATTAACAACCAATCAATGCCAACAACTTATGTTTATAATAGTAAGACCATAGAAATTGAGCCAGGGAAAACCTTAAATATCAACAAAAACCTAATTGTTGACCAGGAGCAGAAGCTTGTTCAACTTCTAAGAAAATATAAAGAGGCTTTTGCATGGAATTACCCAGACATGAAAGGGATTGATCCCCAATTATGCATGCACCACATTTATATAGAGAAGGACGTCGGGCCCATTCGATAACCTCAATGAAGGTTAAACCCTCACCTTAAAGATATTGTTAAAGCTGAACTACAAAATCTATTAGATGTAAATTTCAACTATCCTATATCTTATAACAAATGGGTCTCTCCATTAGTAGTGGTGCCTAAAAAGAATGGAAAGTGGCGTATATGCGTTGACTATAGAGAGCTTAATAAAGCACCCCAAAAAGACCATTTTCCCCTTCCATTCATTGACCAAGTCTTGGACACACTGGTAGGAAAAAAATTATTTTCTTTCCTAGACGACTTCAGCAGCTACAATCAAATTTAAATTGCCCCTGAAGATTAGGATAAGACTACCTTTACCTGCCCTTAGGAGACATTTGCTTACAGGGTCTTACCTTTTGGGCTATGCAATGCACCTACCACATTCTAGAGGGCTATACTCTGCATTTTTTCAGACTTGATAAATGAAGGGCTCGAGGTGTACATGGATGACTTTACACCTTACGGAGATGACTTCGAGCCAACATTACAAATGGTAGAGAAAGTTCTGCAAAGATGCATTACTACCAGGCTTTATTTAAGCCATGAAAAATGCCACATGATGATGACTGAGGACCTCATCCTAGGTCACTATATCTCAGCAGCTGGAATTCAGGTAGATCCAACAAGAAATTAGATAATTCTTTTAATACCTATTCCTTCCACACAAACAGAGGTACGTAGTTTCTTGGGATTTTCTAGATATTATAGGAGATTTATAAATAATTTCTCTCAAATTGTTGCACCATTATATGCATTGATAGGAAATATTGATTTCATTTGGACTGACAAATGTGACATTGCTTTTGAAGATTTAAAATGGCTTGTATCAACAACCCCAGTATTACGGGGCTCAAACTGAGATTTGCCATTCTAAATTTCATCCAACACCTCAGATACGGCCATTGGAGCAGTTCTCGGCTAGGAGGAAGATAAGAAACTTTATGTGATATATTACATCAGCAAGAATCTATCTCCAGTTGAGTTGAATTACACTGTGATTGAAAAGGAATTTTTGGCTGTAATCGATGCTATTATTAAATTCAGACATTATATAATAGGATACCCTGTGGTTTTGTATACTGGTCACTCTGCTATTAAATATATAGCTAATAAACCTATTACAAATGGAAGAGTGACAAGATGGTTGATCCTTTTGCAGGCATTCGACATAACAATCAAAGATCGACCAGGAAAAGAAAATCCAGTAGCAGACTTCCTTTCACGTATGCCAAAGATAGAAGACTTGGCAGCAGTAGAAGGCTAGTTCCCATATGAACATCTATTTGTTGTAACCGTGAAAACACCATGGGATGTCACAAACTACCTAGCAGTGGAAAAATTACCCAAGCAGTTGATGCCCAATGAATGTAGCACTCGGTTCTCCTGGATCAAAGGATATTTATTTCATATAGGGGCCGATATGCACATTCAAAGATGTGTCAGGGAAGACTAAGTATTTGACATCTTGAAAGCTTGCCACGATGGTACTTGCAGTGGAAATTTTGCAGACCGCAAGACTGGCCATAAAGTCTTACAGACGAGCTATTATTGGCACACCATTTTTAAAGACGCCAAGAAGTTTGTCCAGGCATGTGATAGTTTCCAAAAAATGGGACGCCCTAGGAAGTCTGATGAGATGCCCCTGCATCTGTAGTTAATCATTGAACATTTTGAACGATGGGCATTATATTTCATTAGTCTGATAAACCCATCATCTAATCAAAAGACATGCATACTAGTCGCAACAGAATACGTGACTAAATGGGTGGAGGCAGAAGCATTACCAAGGGCAACAGAGGACTCAGTAATCCACTTTCTTTTCCAACTGTTCATGCGATATGGCTATCCTAGATAAATAATCATAGATGGAGGGCCATAAGATTGTTGCGACATTAAAAAATCATCATATCATGCATAGAATCACAACTCCATACCACCCATAGGCAAATGGCCAGGTAGAAAGTACCAATAAAGTAATTGAGGAAATACTCACAAAGGCAGTTGCATCACATAGACGTGACTGGGCTACCCGATTACCAGAAGCCCTATGGGCATACCACACAACATGGAGAAATACCTCGGGATATTCCCCATACCAGCTAGTGTTTGGCAAAGAACCTATCTTCCCAATCGAATTTGAAATTCAGACATTGAGGATAGCTTAGGAGGTAGGCTTGGACTTAAATGAATCACATATCAATAGGCTACATAAAATCAATGAATTGGATGAAATCTGGCTATCAGTTCTTCAACATATTGTATTGATCCAACAACAAAGAGTGAAATGGCATGATGCCCTTATCAAGAAGAAGATCTTCCATGAAGGTGATTGGGCACTTCTGTATGATTCTACAGGATTTCCCAAGAAAACCCCAGACCAGATGGTTAAGCCCCTATGAGATACAAGAGGTGCATGATAATGGCACCCTCACATTAGCCACAATTGATGGGTCTAGCTACTCTTTTAAAGAAAATGGACATCGAGTACGATTCTATCACAAACCGCTTACTAAGGAGTCCTTTTGCCAATAGTTATGGGAAGATTCCACTATACAAATTCTTGTTGAGGAGGGAAACTCATCCATAGCATCGGTCCAGTGAAGAATTTATTTGTTTTTGAAATTTGTACATAAAATTTCCTTTCTATTTTATTGAATTTGCTTATATAAATTGTATATAAGTTGTTTTTTCTATTTTTGTTCCCTCTAAGGAATAGTTGTTGTTCCCTTTAAGGAACAATTGTTGTTCCCTCTAAAGAACAACAACGTTCGTGTGGATTTTCTTCGCGTTGTTCCCTTTAAGGAACAACTACTGTTCCCTCTAAGGAACAGTTGTTGTTCCCTCTAAGGAACAATCGTTGTTCCCTCTAAGGAACAACAATTTTGTGTGTAAATTTTCTTGTTGTTCCCTCTAAGGAATAATCGTTGTTTCCTCTAAGGAACAACAATTTTGTGTGTAAATTTTCCTGTTTTCCCTCTAAGAAACAACAATTTCATGTGTAAATTTTCTTGTTGTTCCCTTTAAGGAACAATTATTGTTCCCTTTAAGGAACAATTGTTGTTCCCTCTAAGGAACAACCAATGTTCCCTCTAAGGAACAATTGTTGTTCCCTCTAAGGAACAACCGATGTTCCCTCTAAGGAACAACCGTTGTTCCCTCTAAGGAACAACTGTTGTTCCCTCTAAGGAACAACAATTCTGTGTGCAATTTTTTTTCTTTTTTTGTTGTTTCCTTTAAGGAACAGTTGTTGTTCCCTCTAAGGAATAGTTGTCGTTCCCTCTAAGGAATAATTTTTGTTCCCTCTAAGGAACAACAATTTCGAGTGCACTATTCTATCTTTTTGCTATTCCCTTTAAGGAATAGTTGTTGTTCCCTCTAAGGAACAGTCGTTGTTCCCTCTAAGGAACAACAATTTCATGTGCAATTTTTTTCTTGTTGTTCCCTTTAAGGAACAGCTGTTGTTCCCTCTAAGGAACAACACTTTTGTGTCCAACTTTTTCTTTTTGTTGTTCCTTACAAGGAACAGTTGTTGTTCCCTCTAAGGAATAGCTATTGTTCCCTCTAAGTAACAACAATTTCGACGTGAAATTTGTATTGTTGTTCCCTACAGGGAACAACTATTGTTCCCTATAAGGAACAACAATTTTTGTGTGTATTTTCTTCGTTGTTCCCAGCAAGGAACAACAATTTTCTTGGCGTGTATTTCCCTTGTTGTTCCCTACAAGGAACAACTGCTATTCCCTCTAAGGAACAATGATTTTCAAATTTGTTTTCTTTGTTATTCCCTACAAGGAACAACTATTGTTCCCTCTAAGGAACAAAACCCTTTTTGTGTGTTTTTCCTTGCGGTTCCCTATAAGGAACATCACTTTTTGTGTGAGGTTTTATTTTGCTATTTACTTTAGGAAATAACACTTTGTGAATATTTTTTTGAGAAACTCATTTCTTTCCTTTTCTCACTCTTTATGATCCTCTATAGGGCACAAGTGTACAAATATATATGTAAGGATACAAATTTGAAGTTTACTAGAACAAGCAAATCGAATATTATCATCTTTAATAAGATTGTTTTGTATTGATCGAAAAGAAAGGACACAACCATCCATATCACTTCACTATCTTTATTTCCACTATTAATCGAATTGATTGATGATTTGTACAATGTTGGTTATCCCCTAACCCTTATAATTCTCTCTGTTCATTATCATCAAATAAGGTTATGGGCATACTTTTTTTTCTATTGATATGTTTAGACTTCTTCCACCATCCCTACTCCTAAGGAGTGTTGAGCCACCCTCTATATATAAATAGGGGGTCTCATCACGAGCTAGCCTACCATGATCATAAAGAAGCAGTGAAGTGGCATTCCCACTATGGGCACCACACCAGGGATATGATCCAATGGATGCATCAAGAAATAAAGTCCTTGGAATAGGAGGTCTCATCATGAGCTGGCCTATCCACTTTTTGCTCCTTCCCAGTGAATGGCAATGTGTTCATCTGGTCACTTGCCAACACATTGGTCTCTACTCTCACATCATAATGCACTCCCCCTACTATAAATAGAGGATCATGGTTCCAAAGGGTGAAAAAGTAACTCTGTCGAGGCTATAGATGCCTACAGGCAACAGAAGCTCTACTGATGGTATTGAAGTCATATTTTTAACATCAATAGTTATTATAATTCCCTTTTCTTATTGTGTATCTTTACTACAGAGAGACTATGTCACTAATTTATTTTGAACCTTTATGCATGTGATATATTTTAAAAATCTATCATAATAGCTTTAAGTGGAATGAAGACAACAAGTATCTTTCCTGTGTCAGTTGTCCTTTTTCCTTTTCGAATCACCTCACGACATCTCCTCACTTATTGATAATTCTCGTTATATGCATTGATTTCAGCACTCCAATATCTTTTGGGATCCTTTCATTAATATGTGTACCTTGCCACTTTTATCACCCTTGTACTTCACCGTCAGCACGTTATTCCTTCACTCATTCAGTCGAAGGTGACCTATTATTTCAAAGGGGGGTGAGGAGAAACCTCTAGTGTAATTACGTATGTGTGTCATTTCTTTATTTGATTTTGCAAGGCAATATGACATTCCATGATTACGGAGTATGTGGTATAATAGCAAGTCTTAGATAATGGTATGTATTCCTGTAAAGTATCATCCGATATAACCATTATAACAGCTTGTTGTTCCATCACTCAACTTTGTCTATTGCTGTGATATCTCTGCTACACTAACTGTTTGTAGAATTCAAGTATTATGGGAAGAAGAATAGTGTGCAGGGAGCCACTAATACTGGTTGTTTCTGATGTATCCAGAGAAATTCTAGCTTGAGCTGGATGGATAACATACTTCACACAATTTCAGAAACCCATCGAAGCAATTGCCATTGAATTCCTACAAAATTTACATAATGGACAATCCATGATAAGAGGCAGGAAAATCATAGTGTTAGATGTTGTGATAGCTAAAGTGTCTGGATTACCAGCAGAAGGACCCATATGGGCTAATAAAAGATTGAACTTAGATGCTATTTTAGTCTTTAAGGACAAAGGATGGGAGCTGATCATCAAAGGCAAAGGAGTTCGGCCATCATCCCTTGGAGAACCGTGGGGAGAACTAGCCAGGGTCATCCAGAATTACATCACATGTGATGGACGAAAGGACATGGTAAGGCCGTGTCACCTTAAACTCTGAGCAGTCCTAAAAGTTTTCTATGAATTTACCTTCATATTTGGATTTTCTATTGCTTGAAATTGCTGAAATGATAAAAAAGTCCCAACACATAGAAACCGTCATAAGCCATTGTTGTTTGATTAGGATGATAGTTAGTTACAACCTCGCCCAACAACAATAAAGTTGGGAGGAATTAATATTTGCTATTGAAGGGGGTTTAGCTCTACCTGCGCCTAACCATGTTCTGAAAAGGAAGAGAACTGCCCTTACAGCAAACATTCCCCAAAAGCGTAGACATTCCGCTAGGCTGAGGACAAACTTAGGAGCGGCCAAAAACCCCCAGGGTAGTTGCAGCCAGCCCATAGAATTGTCTAGCCCAGGAAGTGAACAACACTTACAGATAGAAGGCCAGGATAACCCTAAATCGGACCATGAGGAAGAATCAGGG
Organism: Pinus taeda; assembly: GCA_000404065.3. Lineage (NCBI taxonomy): Eukaryota > Viridiplantae > Streptophyta > Pinopsida > Pinales > Pinaceae > Pinus > Pinus taeda. The sequence continues at coordinate 11,542 of APFE030559361.1, forward strand.
CATTCTAGAGATGAGGAAAGAAATGAATCAGGACTCCCCTCAACATTGAATACAAGTCCCCCAAGAGATTTATTACATGATATTAAATTGGCCCAGATCTTGGCCAATATGGATGATTTCATACAACTCGAAAGCCTGCTCAATTTTAACATTGGAGCAACCCAATATTTAGAGAAATCTGGTCATGATAGAATTGTGTCAGAAAATGTAAGATGCGAAGAAGAAATAGGGCAGAGGCCACTCAAGAAGAGGTGAACCAACCTGGTGATATGCCTCTAGGAGAACCCAACCAAGTAGGCCTAAATATGGAGAATATAGGCCAAACAGAAGAAATAGAAATAAACCAAGAAGATGACTACCAACCTGGGGACACAGTTCTTTTAGAGCAAAGCCAAGATGAGCAATTGGGCTCATTAGGAGTAGAGATGATTAACAGAACAGTTTCTCCTCCTAAAAAGCATAGAGACAAAATAAAAAAGCTTAGGAAGGAACAATAGAGGCTGCAAAAATGGTAAAATGTCTCAAACAAAAGATAAGAGAATTATCAGCGGGGAAGGTTCCAGACAAAACACCAGAAACAATAGACACAACAGTTTAAACTGAATTATATGAAACAAAAGCTACAAGGACTCAAACTGAGCCCACACTCACTAAACTGGTTAAGGAGTAGCATGCAATTCTTATAGAAGTAGCTACCCAAACAAAGGCTATACCCTCTTATGACTTAGTTATTCAGATGGAGGTGGTGCCCTCCTACAGCATGGCTACCCAGATAGAGGCTTGGGCCTCCCATAATAAAGGAACACAGACAACATGCATTCCTTCTCATAGCAGGAGCATGTAGACAACCATTCAAGCCAAATATATGATGACAAGAAATGACCCCAGTATATTGACTCTTCAAAAATATTTAGCACAGGCTCGGCTTATCGTAGAACGGCTTGAGCTAGAAATTGTCTCCCAGCAAAAATACCAAGAATTATAGAGGCAGCTTCAGGACATGAATACATCAGAAAGCGAGACCTTCGACAAACATCGAAAGGCAGAAGAGAAAATTGAAAAAATGAAGCTCAGATTAGAGATGGTCATGAGTCAAACAGACATTATCTGCTCATTGTACACTGATGTATTGGCATGCAGATACCCTGCCGATAATTATGCCTTATTTTTGCTAGAAAGATACTTGCAATTGAAAATCAAAGCCGTCAGGGCTGGAAAACCGATATAATTAAAAACAATTGAGGATTTCATAAACTGTTGCAAATAGCATGGGATAAAAGTTCAAAGATTGCTTTGTGAATTTTACCTACATAATTTTATATTAGAGTAAGAAGTGGAAAAGAACCCCAACCCTTTTGTGGGGGATGTGCAATTCCAAGCTTTTATCTCATTTGTTGTCAATCAGCTAAAATGGTTCAAGGCTCATAACGCATTTCAGAGGCAAGAGCATGGACTAGACCTTTGGGTCAGAGGTGAAACCAAACACCCTTTGCAAACGCTAGCCAATCACAAGAGTCTGATAAAAATGGAAGGATTAATCAAAATTTTGGGGCCTATTTAGAAAGAGATTATACAGAAGGGAGTAGAATACTTCCTCTACATTCAGGAAAGCTCCTTGGCTATAGCCAAGCTCAGGTGGATAGTCTCCACTAGTAGTATACATAATAGAGAGCCATTTAATTATAAAAATTTTAAATTAGCTGCAAAACATTTTGTCACTTATAGCAATCTCATTTTGAGAGAAGGTCCTTATTGGCTAGGATGTCTGTTCCGCAGCCCTATTGTTTGGTATACCGTTGAAGGTTATCGGGCTATATATGAATTTCCTGAAGGACAGAAAGGGCCCATCTTTGAGATCTGGGCCAAGAATCATGGTTTTAGACCACTTTACGACATTCCTTCTCCAGCTTATTCCTTAACTGCTCTGCATACGAATTACTTGCTTTTCATGAGGACATGAAATAGGGTAAGCAAGGGAGTATGTTGAGTCATGGAAAAGGTATGCATTTACTATTAATTTCATCATCCTTTTCCTTTATTCTTATCTTTTCTATATCATAATGCATCAATCTATTAAGGAATTATGGTAAGAAATGAAGGAATTATCTGCAGTTATGACTTAGCTAATTATTACCCTTCTTTATGCACGGAAACAACGAAAGGGACAAATGTTGTTCCCTAATGAAGGAACAACAAAAATCGGCAAGCTAAGGAAAGAACACAATGGTTGCAAATAAGGCCAAAGAAAATCAAAAGAATCAACGCGAGAAAGGAAAGGATGTCTAAAGTTGGAAATCTATTATGAATCCCTCAGGATCGAGAGATCCTAAGGGATCACATTTATCATTTATCTTTTACCCTTTCCTATTATAAAAGGAGATGTTTATAAGAAGGAAAGGGGGGAAATCTCTATTATTATTGAGATTGTAATTTTAATTACAGACTCTCATTTTCGAGAAGAACATGAATATATTGTAATGCTTATTCATTTTGATGATTAATATATAAGTGAAGTTGTTTTTCCCTCGCGTTATCTGAAGTAACTTAGCAGTGTTCGTTGGTGGCTAAGGGCCCGGCCTCTATTGGATTCAACTGCTTTATTTGTGTCATGTATTTCCAATTCTCGCAAGTGTGATGGTTTGATAGTATTCTTTCTTTCTATGATTTTATCTCCTTCGCTATTTATTATTTTCTGTTGTTGATAGAATATCTTTGCTTTATATAATTTGCAGCATTGTTGTTGATTTAGTTTACTTTCATTTCAGATTGAGTTACTTAGATAAATATTCTGCATGATATAATCAACTGTAAAGAGTATTAACTATCACTGTTAGACTCTCAGATTGATGTTATTACTGTTTAGATTATTTACTGAAGAGTGAGTTTGATTTAGATTAAATCAGTTAAAGAGAGATGACTTATCATTACTGTACTCTTGACTAATGCTGCTGTTACTTGAATGGATGAAAGATTTGATTTCGTTAGAGGATTGAGTTTTCTTTAATTGCAATTGGAATTTACTAGATGCATTTGTTTACTCTTGTATTTAAAGATCTGTACTGCAATTTAGTAAACATTACTCTCTAAATTAAATAGCAGCCACATACTATGTACACTCTTGAAATAAGAAGACTTGCCTGGATTGATAATTAACGAGAGGATAATTAGGAGTTTTAAAAGGCACCTTTAATCACCCAACAGGTTTATACCATGAGATCCCACATTCATGCTTGAGATATGGCACAAGGGTGATTAGCTAAAAGAAAGATTTTGTTCAGCTCAATCTATGGTCAGGTGGTACGTGGAAGTCCCTGACTTGGTTGAATTTTGCATATGATTAATAAGAGCTAAGTTTCTCTCATCTTAATGAGTAATTATACTTGTTATTATTTGGCTTTAATGGATGACCTATCATTGTTATTTATCTGGTTATAAGCATGGTTAATTGATAGATCTAAGTATGGCTCTTATTATATTTCCATTAAGGAATGTTTGGTTAATGAATGCATGACCTAATTGTTATATGACAACTATTACGAGAAGGCATTGGTCCTTCTTGTTTAACCTCAGATAAGTTTTCAGATCCTTATGTTTAGATTTGTATTCATGACCTATAGGTTGCATGTTCATCATATGTTTGACGGAATGTCAATCCTTGTTGGGAGGGGTCAATTCATGTCCCAGTTCAAGTTTTGGTTTATAAGCTTTGGTTCTATGTAATTTATCATTTCTATAAGTTTCATTGAGTTCAAAGTAGAGGCTTGAGTCCTAGCCCTAAAAAAGTGGCTCAGTATTTGAGGTCATTGGCATAGAACTGCCTGGAAATGTCCATGGTCATTGGCAGGAAGGCCTATGGGAGTGACTGTAGGGTTACAGTTGCTTGGAGGCCTTGGCAAGGGATAAATTGAGGCTCTAGTTCATTGAAATAGAGAGATAACTCAGGGGTTGGACAACTGGAGGGGTTGGGTTTCTCCTGGAGGTCCTATGGAACCTAAGGAAGGTTAGTAAAGTCTTAAGTTGTTGGCTCCATTTCCTTAAGGCCATATAGGAGGTTGATCTTATAATAGTGACCCTCAGCTCATGTTTACCCATGGCAGACTAGTGAAAGTGGGTAAATGTGGGAGGAGGTGGTTACAAAGACACAGATGGAGGGGGGATATTGTGAAGCGAGGACTTAGGGGTAGAGAGAGAGGAGAGAGGGATGAGACACGGATAGTGTATAAGTGGGACTTGTGGGGGGGGAGAGAGAGAGTGGAGGGGGGAGAGAGAGGAAGAGTGAGAGGTATAGTGATAACATTGGGAAATTGGAGGGGAGGAATTATACATGAATAGGGAATGAGAGAGTGTGTGACTCTAAGAGAGATAGATAACAATAGAGGTAAAAATACAAAGATAGATCTAGAGAGAGAGAAAAAGAGAGAGTTGGAGGGGAGTTTTTGTGAAGAAAAGACTAAGGGAAGGATACAAAAATAAATGAAGGGGTAAGTATAAGGGGGTTGAGAGAGAGAGAGAGAGAGTTGGAGGGGAGTTATTATGAAGCAAAAACTAAGGGAAGGATATAAAAATAAATGAAGGCAGAGGTACAATGGGGGAGAGAGAGGGGGGTATTGATGGGGGAGAGAGAATTAGAGAGGCGGGGAGGAGAGAAAATGGTAGGAGGAGGTAGATAGAGATATTGTTTTACGATGAAGAAAAAGGGAGGAGAAATGAGATATAGAGAGAGAGAGAGTGAAAGAGAGAGTGTGTGTGAAGTGAGAAGAGAGATGAATATAAATACAAATTTGGAGGTGGTAGATAGAGAGAGAGAGGGGACAAGAGAGATACAAGAAGAGACAAGGGGGGAAGAGAGGCATGGGAGATAAAATAGATTTGTTGGGAGATAAAGGGGGAGAGGGTGAGAGAGAAGAAGGTATACACACACACATATGAGGGATTTAAGAGAGAGAGGGGGAGAAATAAATATGAAGAGAGAGAAATTTGAAGGGGTTTTTCTTGAAGGAGTGAGGGAGGGATAGAGTAAGAGAGGAAGGGGGAGAGAGTGGGGTGTGCTAGTTAGGAGGGAAGGGGAGAGAGAGTGGGTAAGTGATACAAAGAGATGAAGAAGGAGATAAGGAGGGAGAAAGAGAAAAGCAAGAGTGGGTATAGAGATGGATGAACACACACACACACACACATAGTGTTATGGGGAAGAAAGGAAAAGAGATAGCAAGGGAGTGAGGGAGAGAGTGAGAGAAGGAAATAGGGAGGGAGATAGAGATTGAGATTAAGGGGGGGGTGATAAAGATAGAGAAAAATATAGGTATGGAAATAGATATTGTAGGGGAGGGAGAAAGAGATATAAGAAAGAGGAGATAAATATGGAAACCTAGGAGAAAGAAAAGGGAATTGAAGTGGGAGAAGACATATCATATATATAATATATATAATATATAAATAATATATATATAATTATATATAAAATAATATATATAAATACAGAGAGAGAGAGAGAGAGAGAGATGGGGATACAAGTAAGGGGGAGAATGAGGGAAAAGAGGGAGGAAGAAAGAGTGATAGAATGGAAGAAAAGAGAGAGATTCGAAAGAGAGAGTATGTCATGGACAAAGAATATACAAGGAGAGTCAGAGAGTGATGAACAAAAGAGAGAGGGATGGAGGAGAGAGATAAGGAGCTCAAGAGAAAGGGCGAAAAGAGGGGTGATGGGGGAAGAGGTGAGGGAGGGGGGGTAGATATAAATAGTGAGGAAGAAAGAGAGAGAGAGAATGAATTATGAATTAAAGTAGAGAGATTTTGATGGGGGAGATAAAGAGAGGGAGATAAGGAGAGATGGAGGGAGGAGAACAAATATGATGGCAGGGAGATTAAGAGAGGAGGTATGGAGGGAGATAGAGGAAAATTTGAAGGGTGGAGAGAGACAAGGAGAGATGTGTAGAGAAGAAGTGAAAAAGTGTGTGTGTGTGTGTGAGAGAGAGAGAGAGAGAGAATAAATTATAAATGGAAGTAGAGAGAGTTTGATGGGGGAGAGTAAGAGAGGGAGATAAGGGGAGATGGAGGGAGGGGAACCAATATGATAGGATGGATATTAAGAGAGGAGGTATGGAGGGAGATAGAGGAAAATTTGAAGAGTGGGGAGAGACAGGGAGAGATATGTAGAGAAGAAGTGAAAAAGTGTGTGTGTGTGTGTGTGTGTGTGAGAGAGAGAGAGAGAGAGATAAAATGAATTATAAATGAAAGTATAGAGAGTTTGATGGGGGAGAGAAAGAGAGGGAGATAAGGAGAGATGGAGGGAGGAGAACCAATATGATGGGAGGGAGATTAAGAGAAGAGGTATGGAGGGAGATAGAGGAAAATTTGAAGAGTGGAGAGAGACAGAGAAATATATGTAGAGAAGAAGTGACAAAGTGTGTGTGTGTGTGTGTGTGTGTGTGTGTGTGTGTGTGTGAGAGAGAGAGAGAGAGATAGAATGTGTGTATGTGTGTGTGATTGGGGAAGAGAGAGGGAGAGAGAGAGAGAGTGATGGAATGACACAACGAGAAAGGGAGGGAGACAAAGGAATATATGGAAGTGGGAGAGAGGGAAAGAGAGAAGGAAGAAGGAGTAACATTGGAAGACACAGGTAACAAGTATTTTCACAAAAGTGCACGCATGTTCCTAAATGTTTGTGTGGTCTTGCCAAGGTCTAGGCAAACATGAGAAGGTGAGAGAGGTAGGTAAGTAAGGCATTTGTGGTTTTGGGGATTAGTCACAATACTGCACATTTATTTTGAGTGATTTATTTGCATTCATTAGAATTCATGCATATGTTTTTCCACTACTCATCTTCTCTAGTGCACATGTATGCCACTCACCTAACACTCAAATGAAAGCATAGAGAACAAACATAGAAGAGTAGACTATGTAAATACATAGTATTATTCTTTGCATAGTTAATGGAAATAAGATCTTATTTCACTTGTTTTATTGGAAATCAAGTTTTTGTCTTATGTATAATTAGAATGAATTTTATAATTTGAGCACAATTATTGTCTTGTCAAAGAATCAAAAAATAAATCTATTTGCCAATGTAATTAGAAGACAATTTTTATCATGTTGTAAAATTAGATGACAACTTTGTAAGAATAGGAGATGATATTTTTCTTCTTGTGTAATTGTACGATTTTTGTAATTGGAATACAATTTATATATTTATTGGTTATTGGAATATTATTTTAATCTCCTTGTAATCACAATCCATTTAAACATGGGGAATAATTGTAGTTACAAAATAAAGCAATCATGTAAAAGACAAACCATAGAAAATTGCATTGAAGCAAGAGAAAGGGAAAAGGTAGGTCTATAAAAATATATACTTTTAGAAAAGGAGAATCCACTTGTAGAAAAATATATGAACCTCCAAGGATTATTACATTAGAGAAAATTATTGTAGATGATCAGACGATGGTGCATTTTCTTGGTGCTAAATATAGTATGGGTGAAACTAGAGAGAGGACTAGTGCAAAACCTCTTGATGAAGAAGCTTTTATGGTGCAACCTCTTGTTCAACAATGTGAAATTTCATAAACCACCCCTGAGCATGTCCAATCCCCTTCCAAGAATGTAATTTGACAATAGATAGGTCAAGAGTATGAGAATATGGTCCCATCACCCCTACCTACAATGTAATTCCATAATAGAAATGTTAAGAGTGCCAAAATATAGGTCCATCACCCCTGCCTACATTAGACAATGTGCAACGAAGTACAACTAAATGACATTAGTGGATGAAAGTGGTTTATTGTTTCTTAAAGGTAAGCTACCTGATCAAACTATGTGTTACCAATTCCTAAAAAATTAGGGAAGAATACTTTGAATCAAAGTCTAATACAACTATATGTCTATTTTTCTTATCTTTGTTAAATCTAGGTGTTTAACTATTGATAGAAGAATTCTAGGAATTAGGTTAGTTTATACAATAGAAAAAGGTAATTATATCATTAGAAACCTTGTGTATTATTTTCATAAAATTGGTAACACAACTCAATCCCAAGACAATAATGCAGCTTCTTGTGTCTTGTCACAATAAATTACTAGCAAAATCACAAGGAAATGTAATTTGAAAAAACACACATCCCATATCATTAAATAAAATTTCAAAATCCTTCAAAAGTATTCTCTTATATGGAATTGCCTTGAAACATGTGGCTAAAGATATTGTGGGATTTCACTTGTAGGCCACCTCATTATGATGTGAAGTTAATTAGACTAGTTGAAGGAAAAATACAAAATTTATGGCATGAGAACACTAGAAATTCTTCTAACCAAAAATATGTAATAAAATTAAGAATGGGTTATAGGGATCGTAATCCCCACATTAAGCACTTCCTCGACATGGTACAAAATAAATTTTATGGGAGATTTAGAAATGCATATTTTTCACTTAACTTGGGCCAATAATCATTCATGAAATGCAAGCCTTGATATGTTACAATAAACACAATGATTAACATATTCTGTTTCCAAAACCACATTAAATAATCTTACTATTATGACACATATCTATACATTTTTTATGTATTGCATAACACCTTGATTGAAATATGTGTTACCAATCCTATAAAATTATGGAAGAATACTTTGAATTGAAGTATAGTACAAACAAATGTAAATATTTCTAATCTTTGTTAAATCTAGGAGTTTAACTATCATTACAATAATTCTAAGCATTAAAATAGTTCAAACTATAGAAACATGTAATCACGTCATTAGAAACCTTGTGGATTTTTTTTCATAACATTGGTAAGACAACTCAATCCCATGACCATAATGCAACTTGTTATGTCTTATCATAATCAGTTATTAGCAAGATCATAAGGAAATTCCATTTTCTAAAATAGGCATCCCATATCATTAAATTCAATATCAAAATCCTTTGAAAGTATTGTATTAAATGATATTTACTTGAAATAGATGACCTAATAGATTTGTGGGCCTTCACTAGTAGGATACTTGATTGTGATATGAAGTTAATTGGAGTAGTTGAAGGATCAGTACAAAATTTATGGCATGAGAACATTGGAGCTTCTTCTAACCAAAAATATGTATTAAAATTAAGAAGGGGTTCTATGAATCGTAAGCCCCGCATTGAACACTTCTGACATGAAATGAACATAATTGTATAATATTCATAAATACATATTTTGCATTTAACTAAGGCCAATGATCATTCAAAAAATGCAAGCCTTGATATGGTAAAATAAACACAACTAGTAATGAACATTGTTGTCAAAACCACATTAAATACTCTTATTATTATGACACATATTTATATATTGTTTATGTGTATCATAACACCCTTGTCTAAGAATGCTTAGCTATATTGCCATCAACATCATCTAGAGACGTCATTCATAACATCCTATGTACAAGGCTAGATGGTTGTGCATTTTATTGAAAAGTTTTCTCAGATGGGACATCCCTTAGTTTTGGTGGAATGACATTACTAAGAGTGTGCATAGACTTAAGAAATAAGTATTTGGGGAGGAAGGAGGTTAACCTAGATAATCGTATAACCCTATTTTCCACTCCATTATAGTGAGACAAACCCTAGTTCAAATTACCTTGGTTGCACGCTTTAATGATATTTGTTTCACATTTTTTTCACTCATTTAGACAACCCATCTCTCCTTGTCTCATATTTTAATGTGTACTAATGCTCCTTGCTAGTTCACAACATGTCATGTTTCCCCTGAAACTGAAAATGATGCCTTATTTGATGGAGAAATGGAGCCTTAAAACTCCATAGTTTTCCCTTTCCAAGATGATTAGATTGATCTAGGATGTCTTGAGTTGGATTGGGGTCAATTATTGGGGAATTTTCCTAAATTCTGTCAGCCCTAATTTTCTATGTAGATCCTTCCATGTTTAGAAAAATCCTATATAATAGGACCATTTTAGGGGTGTAAGGGGAGGACAAAAAGACGATAGTGCATTTTTATGTTGGAGGATTGTTGCTAGGAGATACTTCCATTCTTCATAGATGAGCCAAGTCTCTATATGAGTTAAGGAATGAGCAAGATAAATGGATTGGACAGGAACAACCAATAACAAAGGTATAATTTATTATTGATTTATATAGATTATTGATCTATTTTTCCCTCTTTATGTGTTGTATCACATGATATCATGATGTTTATGTTATTATTATATCTTGTTGTGTGCTATATATTGTCCCTTGTGCCATTGAATGTGTGTTGGTGATAAGATTTAAGATTTGGAGCAAGATCTCTAAGTCACGACACACTCAAATACATATATACAAGTCACGACACACTCTAATAGGTTATCTTATCTACTACCCACTACTAATCATAGATCAATAATTCCTATTAATGTGTATGAACTAATGGGTTGTTTTCAAGATCATATGGCACACCATGCCAGGGCCAAACCACATAGAGTTGAATTGGAACATTCCTTAAGGTTGATGATTCTAGTGAAAAAAAATTGAATCATACCACTATTAGGAATGACGATAAAAAGTTAGTAGTCTCATGAGCTTGCATAGCTTCTTAATGATGGATATTAAGATAAAATGGAGATACAAGACACCCATTAATGGAGATATTTGGATTGGACAATTTAGTGACAAGTTCGTTACTAGATATCTAAGACTTGCCTCGATCTAAAGATGGAACTTCATTGGATGACTTAGTAAATCCCCCCTAACCTAATTAAAGATATTTTCTAACAAGATCCACCAATCATAGATCAGGCGTAATAGAATCATAATCATATGTATCATCACTTGGACTATCAATTGAATCTAGTGAACTTAAATATGATTTGTTCTAAAGGGAACTTGACATCGAGGGAGTCATGTGAAATAGGTGGAGTGATGACTAGTGTGGGAAAAGAACTCTAATCAATGTGAGGAGGTTTTAATAAGACCACCAAGGAGGCATATCTTATGCTAGAAGTGACATTTTCTCACCATACATGTTTACATTTGAAGTAAATGGCATCCACTAGTTATGGAAGGGATCATGTATGTAAGAGATAATGGTATATGGAATATAAAGTGATTCAATCTGAAATATGCCCATTAATAACAAGTTCCTAAACAAAATCACACTGAAATTCACATATCCTGAAAGGTTATTACCAAAAAATGGCAATGAAGTGTCTGTAGTGGTTAATTTGGGAATCCGCATGAAATATTCAAGTCGATCGATCATAACGATCTTTCCTTCATTTGCAAAGTGAAGGAAAAAATATCTATATGACACAAAAACAATCATAGTGTAAAACTTGCTATGTCCAAGGAGTAGATCATATTCAAATGTGCATCAACAACTTCTACATCAATAGTAATGTCTTTTCCCCCAAGCTCAATGGAAAATATAGGGAAAAAACCATTAGGTAAGAATGTATGGTTGTCAAAGTCCTAGAGTTTGGTACTTGACCAAATGAGTATTAGAGAACTGAGAGGTTTCCAACATGATGAGGCCATGATACAAGTGGAGGATCCTTCATCCCCAAGAGTTTAGTAAAGATAAATGTTAAGTACACGAAAAAATATATGAATATATACCTAATGAGGTAATTAATTCCAACTTGCATCAATATCAAATTTAATTAGATTAAGTTTTGAGGGATAAACCCCTTTGACAGTTATTGAAAAGGCTACATGTTACATATGGTATCTTTGGAAAACCTCCAAAGTGGACATGGAGCATGGGTATTGGGAGAAATCCTTGTGAGTGGATCATTCTGTCTAAAGGATTATATATCATGATAGGTCCATTAGCTTGAGCAGGGATGATTGGGTCCTTTGAACATGCACTACTACACAAATCATCAAATTTACTACCTCATTTCACACCAAGATGTGTGATAGGGCTCCATGAAAATTTAGCTCTTCATGCCTCAAGGAGGAGTAGGAGAAAATTGAAAACCATTTGTTTCTTTGGGTTGGATGGAAGTGGATGTGTGAAAATAGTATGCTACTACCAATTACCCCGTTGAGCTATAAGGTGAGAATCTCATCCATTTATGGGTTCGTGTTAAATAGTCCCCTTCCCCCCTTCCTCGACAAATCTTAGAATAAAAAATTGACCTTACTCTTTTTTTATTCATTCCCCCTCTTCATATTGCGCTAGGTTTGTTATGTCTCTTGGGAATTTTTAGAAGCGCGATTTCACTTTTTCTTCTTCATTTTACCACTAGGTTCTTTAGAATTCTCTAGTTGCATGGATTGCACTCTATGAATCTTAGTGATATTCTTAGGAGACTTAGCTTGTTGACAACTAGGAGAAATTGAAGGGTCTTGCAATGTCACAATAAATTTCTCCATTCGAGCAACTAATTGGTTCATAGCATGACTGTAGACATAACCAATTACACAGTCAAAATATGGTCTTAGTTTTTGATGTCGTGGATTGGTTAATGGTTGAGGAGCAATGGAAATGATGTAATACAAAGTACCCAACAATATATATATATATATATCTATTATATATTATTATATATATATATATATATATATATAATATTATATATATACTAATTAACATTGAGATGTTGGGACAACACAACATGACTTACTCCTCTACAACCACCCTAGTCATAGCTACATCCTTGTCAATCTGAGGTAGCATGGATTAGGTGAACGATTTTTTCATAATTCAACCAGTAATATTAGCCCTAATCAACTATTTACGCCACCTCCACTCATGAATATGATCATATATTTGGGTGGAAGTGTCTTGTTTCGAATTAGATAGGAGATCTATTCTGATCTCTTATTGTGAAGGTAACTAGAAATGGAAGATAAGTAGTTGTTGGATCCCTGCCCTCTCTTCCTAGTTAAAGGGATTAAATTTTTTTCTTTTTTCTTTTTTCTTTTTT
>APFE030559361.1:27046-66844 GCA_000404065.3 Pinus taeda
ATAAATTAATAAATAAAAATTTGACCTTTGTCCTAGAGTAAAAAATTAGCTGTTAATTAAATTTAGCCGTTAGGAGACTTTGCTCAAACTATTTAACATGCTTAGCTGGATCTGTTTCTTCAACTTGTCCTGACGATGAACCACACTAGTTAGTTCGAAACGCGTCGACAAATGAAATTTTATGTGATTTACGCCGAAGAATCTCTCATAAATTTGAAATGGATCACAGAAGCCTCAATTCTACAACTAGAAATGGCTTAGAAATGTTAACGCCAAGGAATCATATTCATGGTAAGATTCTTTATCAAGTTTGATGTACCATTTAGAAGCATCTCTAATCAAGGTTCATTTGAAGAGATGCAACCTAATACTATCATCCACCAATGATTTGACAAACACCATAAATTGTAAGTGATTGTGTGTGTGGTTGGGTTCTCTCTTGTTATACCATCAAATTTTAGTATATCATAGGTTTACTTTATGGGAATAGGTGGCAACTGAGGATCATGGATGATGGGTTCATTTGTAACATTATCAAAATCTAGCAAGTCAATTGATGTTATAAATGGAAATTAATCTTCATTAAATGTATCTTGAGGTAAAGATGGCATCCAAAATGAACTTTATAGTCCCTCCATAACATTTTTCTTGAGAACGAAAGTTACTGAAAGGATTATTATACCTGGAGAATTAGAATCGTAAACTAGTCATGGGAGAAAAAGGATTATTCCCCATAGGGATAAAAGAACTCCAAAAATAATGGATAGTAATAGGATTATATCAATATAAAAGAATTATCATAAGTTAACAAGGACATTTCGCCCATACATGTTAGACCTTTTGAAGGCGCTTGGACCTATGGCTAAAGGAATCCCCCTTGATGTGGTAGAACTACCACAAGGATTGAATGATCGTTCGAAAACATTATTTTCCCCAAAATTACTACAAATAGGTATAGATCCCTTCGAATATTCCCTGTAGATGATTGTCCCATAGTAGAGATCATGATTCGAGGGTTGGTGAAACTATGTGGGAAGCACCCAAGTTTTTTGGGTGGGCTTTGTTATGCAACCAACTCACAAAATAGAAGAAGAGATAGATCAAAGGTCAAAGAGGGCCCATAATAGCTCAAAATTCAAGGTGGTTAGATTTCTCTTGAACCAAAACCAAATCAAAGTGCTCATCACCCTGCATTCAATGGTGAAAACGACACTCCAATTCGAGCTTGTGTGAGGCAGACAGAGCTAGTGAAATTTTTGGTCAAAGTGGACATGTGGGCCACATTTAATGGTTCTACAAATTGATCAAGACCTAGCACATAGAATCCGGCGACCGGGCGGGTGAAATTGTCGGTTGTTTTAATAAAACAAAAAAAATATAAATAATAAGGGGGTGGGCCACCAACCCCACCAACCATTCCAACACCATATATATATTATGTTATAAGCGGTGGGCCCCACACACAGTTTCCAAGTTTCACCGGAGGCGGCGAGGCTTGAACCCGCCCGGTTGCCCTCGTCGGCCCACCTCTTGATCACCTCCACACCACAAAACGAAAAACTATATATGCTGAAACAAAACAAATGCCAACAAATTTGTTAAGTATTTATTAACCACATACTATAAAAATTAAAATTTTGTTATGTAAAGTTAGACTAGGGAGGATTTTGACCCCGGGCCTCGCGCGCCCAAATACTCCACTACAGTAATGGGTCAAATGATCTTGTTTTAAAGCACGCCCAACAAAAACATATATAAACTCGCATTCTTTTCATTCGACGAGGAGAGCAAGCGGCGAACCAGCGAAACTTTGGAGAAGGACATGTGGAACCATGCGCCAAGCACTGGAACTGTGCATGGGCATGATTTTCAAGAAGAAGAATATTCTGAGATGCTTGTGAGGGATCTTTGAGATGCCATGGGAGGTAAAATTTTACAGTGTCATAATTTTATCAAGTTTACAGTCATTTTTCTCAAATTTTTGCAAGGAGCACAATGGTGGAAAGGAATCTTTGGGGATTCTTCAAGATTCCTGAGATCCCAAATTTTGATTGTGTCAGAATTGGACAATTTTATAGTCAATTTACACCACTCATCGCCAACAATTCAATGGTGCAGTCCATTTCAGCAACCGAGCTTTTCATTTTTCAGCCATCTTCGAAAGTGGAGGTATATAATGTAGTTATGTTATGCTGAGATGATGTCTTATTGTTGAGATCCCTATGTAACATTATGTTGAGGGATACTTTTTGCCACATTATTGTGAGGATGTATTAGCTTGTCATTATGAAGGAAGACCCATTTAGAGTGAAAGTTCTTGTTGGGAGAACATTTTGTGGAGAGACATGCCACTCTTGTTGAGGGCATTTGTCCTTGTTATGAAAAAGAACATGCCATGTAAATCATCATCATTAGCAACAATTAATAAAGCAACCTCCACTATCTTGACACTGGGCCCGGAGATGTAACCCACACAAGGTGAACTATCTTATCATTGTGTTATGTGTTCATGATTTGATGGTTTTTTTTATGATTTTTTTCCTTTCCTGCATGCACATGTGGTTGTTTAATTTTCTTTCACATGAAATTTTGATAACATCACAAAAATAAATGATCTTGGTAAATTTCGATAGTTGAAGAGATCCGAATAAGGGAAGCCTCCTTTAGATTACACAAATGAACAATTCTTCGATGATTCAAATGAAAAAACCTTCTTTCTATATATAGGAGTCTAAGGGGTCACAATATAATCAAAGCTGACATGACAATAATAATGTAAGGGAACAATAATAAAAATAGTGGCCTTTTATGGGGCACAATAATAACAATATGGGGACTACATGGGAACCACAATATTAATAAGGGGGCTAGACTAACAATAACAATGAGGGAATACACTAGTATTATAGGGACCTAACATGTCCCGCTCCTTCAAAAAAATTGTGTCCTCGGTGCTTGAATAATTATGGATGCTTCTGTATAAAATTTTCATCCTCCCATGTGGAATATTCAACGGGTAAGTCCTTCCACTTGATGAGATACTCTGAAATTGATCGATTTTGTAGTTGTCGAGTTCTTGTCTCCGTGATTGCTTTAGGTTCCAATATGATTTTTCCTTCCTCGTCAAGTTCTGACAATGTTGTTTGAACTGGGACCTTGTCACCTATAATGTTCTTTAATCATGAAACATGGAAAACTGGGTGCACTTGAGAAGATGCAGGAGGCTCCAATTTGTATATCATAGTAACATCTTTTGCAATACCTTGTAAGGACCATAATACTTTGGTGATAATTTAGTATCCTTCTTATCTTTCTTGAGGGACATTTGTTTGTATAATTGTAGTCACAAAAATACCCAGTCACCTACATCAAAACTTATTTCATTGTGATGTTGATATGTCTATTGTTTCATTTTATTCTGTGCCAAAGTGAATTTATCCTTTATGAATTAGAGAGCTTGTTGTTGATGCTCGATGTGATCTTCCACTGCTTGAAACTTATAATGATTGTCAAAGAATTTTTGGAGATAAGGAGAAATAAATGATTTCGATGTTTGAACCTCTAATGAACATAATAGTGCAATTATGCCTTGTTGTTTTTTCTTTAGAAGATTTTTCATGCCACTAGAGTTGATTGTCTTTTATGGTTTCCCTATGATACCCCTTAATTCAAATTCCTTTCCTTCCTAAAAAAATCCAAGAAAAGTTCTTGAAAATTAAAAGTTATCATACCCAAAGATTGTAACCATTGGATTCTTAGTATAACATCAACACCACCAATTGGAATGGAAAGCATTGGAATATTCAATACATATTCTCCCATGGATAGCTTGATATTATGGCATTTTCCAGAGAAATTTATGGTTCCTCCATTTACAACCATCACTCGACACTCTGGTGCTGGATACAGGAAGCAATTCAATTCCTTGGCTATATTACAATGAATAAAATTATGGATACTACCCAAATCAATCAACAATATTACCTTTTTCTTCTTGATTTTTCCTTCTATCTTAAGAGTTTGAGGAGTGGTAATTATTGTAAATGAATTACAACATATGGCCAGATTCATTTCTTCTTTCTTTGGGGTTGGTTCCTAGTGTATATCCTCTTATTTTGATGTTTCTTGTTCCTTTTCTTCCCCCTCTTCCCAATCTATGTAAATTAATTTCTTCTCAGCACCCTTATGACCTTTAGTGTATTTGATATCACAACTATAACAAATCCTTTTTTCTCTTTTTTCTTCCAATTGTTGTGGTGTCAACCAAGGAAAATTTTAAGGATGGAAATTTATCTTAACATTTAGAAACCTTGATGAATCTCACTAGTCCATGATATGCCATCTATAAAACGTTTGGTGGTATTTCTGTAAAATATTCAAATTTATAATAATTAAATATATTCTCTATATAAAATTTAGAGATTCTTAAGGTAAAATAATTTATATACCATAAAATTTGAGCGAAACATTTTGCGAAAAAATGGAAATTAACGAATCTTTTTTGAGGAAAAAGCAAATAGCCCACTTGCAAATATTAGCCCCTAAAATTTTCCCTGGTGTCAACCTTGTAAGTTATGGAAGGCTAGGAGCAACAACACTTCCATCTTTATAGTTGTGAGTGGTAGGCATTCCTTTTTCCAAAAATTTTATTTCAATTTTTCTTGCCAACTTGGATTCGTTCTCCAATGAATCAGGTTCACAAAGGCGAACCTCATGTTGGAAGTTATCATTTAAAGTCCCTATGAAGAAATCAATTCTACGTTCCTCTGGAATATCATTTACCCTTATATTCAATTTTTGGAAGTCCTCAATATGCTCTACCATTAAACATTTTTGTTTGGGATTTATCAATTGGCTAAAGAAGGTGTTTCTCTTTGTATCCTCATAATGTGCTATCATTTCCTCCGTAAAAATTGACCAAGTAACAATTTTTTTACAAGAGCAAATCCATTGATACCATACAAACTAATTGGGTTCTAAATATAAAGTTGTAATGCATACCTTTTGTGTGTTTTGCACATTATGGAGATCAAAATATTGCTCCATCTGTAGTATACATGTTATTAGATCCTTTCCATCAAACTTCCTCATATCGATCTTCGGAATATGGTGGGTATTTAATCCAACATTAGAGTCTATGAAATCATTTTTGTTCTCATCATGAGTTTTACCTAATACTTTTTCGCGATTAAGAAGTATTTCTTGTAGCAACTTTGTCAAACCTTCCTTCATCCCTTCTTTCAACCCTTCCATGTGTGTTTTTAAATCATTTCTCAAATCTTTCATGTTGCCTTTCATTTTTTCTTCTATACCATCCATATTAGCTTCCAAACCTTCCATGTTTGATTTAAACCATTCTTCAAACCATCCATCTTAGCTTCCATTTCATTTTTGGTTACTCTTTGCGAGAGCGAAATTTGTTGCACTTGGTCTTGTAAATTTGATATATTATTTTGCATTTTTTCCTCTTCTTCATGCATCATAGTAGATATTTTGGGTTTATTACTAGGTGTTTCCATTTTTATTCTTCGAGGCATAAATTAATGATATTTATGCTTCACTATGCCCTTTGAATCACTTCAAACTAATTTTTCAAATAAAACCTATGCAAATTTAAAAAAAAATACGCACAGTTTTCTTGCTTTGTAGGAGATCGATATTGAATATATTATATCTATGTAATTTCAGATCTCCAAGGTTTGAAATTTTGTTATGTGGTATCCCTCTGAGTCTTCTTTCGAAACCCACAACTGTGATCAATATTGGATTCTTCAAGAAAGAGTTATGCAAAATCTCCCACAATGACCTCATTATGGACTAGCTCAATAGAGTGAAGTTTTACGGGATTCTACGTGTCACTGTTTCAACCTTCGACCTTGAAATTGCTACAAGAAAAACTACAGTTCGTGCAATTTCAGCCACATTTGATGGAATTCAAATCCGATGCTTGAAACAAAAGTTATGACGATTTTCCCTAGGTCATTTGTTTGAGACAAAATTCTCGAGCCCACAAAAACCTTAATTTCCTCAGAGAATATCTCCGAAAATATAGTGAACCAAAATCTGAAACTTTTACATGAAGTTCTTTGTGATTTTGAATCCACGTGGTAAAAAATTCAGCTTCTTAAGCCTCATATAAAAAACGTTATGATGATTTTCCTTAGGTCACCTGTTTGAGACAGAATTCTGGACCCTGCCAAAACCCTAACTTCCTTAGAGAATATCTCCAAAAATATAGCGAACTGTGATCTGAAATTTTTACACGAAGTTCTCTAAGATTTCGGCTCCACGTGGTAAAAATTTCAGCCTCTGAAGCCCCGTAGAAAAAAATTATAGTGAAAATGCCAAGATGACTTGTTTGAAGAAGCGAAACCCTAGAATCCAAAGCTCTGATACCAAATGTTATGTAACCAACTCATAAAATAGAAGAAGATATAGATCAACGACTTCAAAATCATCCTCCTCGAGGGGGAACGTTCCTTTACATTACACAAATGAACAATTCTTCGATGATTCAAATGAAAAAACCTCATTTCTATATATAGAAGTCTAAAGGGTCACAATATAATCAGAGTCGTCATAACAATATTAATGTAAGGGCAGAACAATAACAATAAGGGGGCTACACTAACAATAACAATGAGGGAATACACTAGTATTATAGGAACCTAACAGGCTTTGGATTGCCCCCACATTGAAAAAAATCTAATAGGAGGAAGGAAAACTAATAACCTAGGGAAGGCACATGAGAGTGTAGAGGAAAATCATCGCAGGCCCCAGAGTGAGAAAGGAGACGTAGTCGAAGCGGGAGGATTAAACCTTGTCACACTCACCAAAGGTAAAGAGGACATTACAAAATAATTCTAGACATAGATGGTGAAGATGGTCCCACATCTCCCATGATTGAAGCAATGCTCTCACCATTCATGTGATGAGAAAACAAGAAAAAAGGCTCAGTAATGTTGACAATCAATTGCACAAGTATGAGATCAAAAAGATTTGTCAATAATGAGTTGAAATTTACTACTAAACTTTCATCTCAACTTCAAATATAACTTGACCCATATAATTAAACATTAATCTATCTCTATATAAAACTCATTAAATGATTCAACCATTAATTTTTTTATAATATATAAATAATTTAATTTAATTAAAAATATATAGAAAAGAGCGCTTTTAAACTTAACTATATTATTTTATTTATATAATTTAAATACAAATATAAAAATAACTTTTGCAACTTGGCTCTATTACTCTATAAATGTTAATATGAAATTTTTATTTATAATCTCTTTGTTGTTCTACAAACCTTTCACTCAATTACGCTTTAATCGGTTGCCCCCACTTTAGTTTCAATCTAACTTTTGCGTGGGCGATTGCTAATCTCAAAATAAACGCACACTAAAATCAACGCGGAAATTACTGCGGTGCACGTCTGGTAGCGAACTTTGGATATGACGTGGATATGATTTAACATGGACTAAATTTAATAAGCGTTATATATTGTACACTTTCTATGTTTATTAAAATAAGTGTATTGTTTATTAATCTAAATATAAAATATTTAGATTTATAATATATATTTTTTAAATTAAACATAAAATTGCTATTTCTGATGAGATTTCCCATATATATAATTGTAATTTGAAAGTAAAATAAGAATACTTTGTATTATGATAGTAAAATAATTAATTATATTTTAAAAATTAAAATATATTATATTTTTAATTAAATATTATTAAAATATTTTGAGAGAAATTTTGTTACAAGCGAACTATTTCTAATTATATATTAATGTTTAATATATATGAATTTAATAGTTTTAGAAAGATTTGTATTTTTGAAAAAAGTTTATGGAAATCAATTTGCCGTGTAAGGAAGTATTATGTTGAAGGGTTTCCAAATCCATATTCATTTGTGCATGGTGCAGAAGGAGGCTTATATATTTTCTAAAGTTTTATAGCTTAGTGAATGAAGAGGAAAGGAAAAAGGCTCGTTTCTCTAATTCAATTTTTATTATATTATATATATGTGTAAAAAACATAAATCTAATTTCCAAATTTATTTGAATGTTATTTAATGAGAGGTAATTTGAAATCAATATAACAATAATATCTAATCATGAAAAATGGAAAGTAATTTTTAATTTAAATTTGATTAGAATAACTCTTGCAATGTTTGGAAAAATGTTGTAATAAGAGTTTTTTTTTTTTTTTTTTTTTAGAACAAACTTATTCATGATGATGAAAATTTATATTTTCAAAGTGAAAATAAAATTAACTTATTGTCAAGCTTCAATAATGAATATTAACTATATAATTTAATAGACATTGTATGCAATTATATCATAATATGAGATCTTTTTATTATTATTTAAATTGATATTTAAATAATAATAATAATATTATTATTGCTTAGCCATATATGAGTACACATTAAGGAGAATAACTTTAAATTTAGTAAGAAATCATGTTAGGGTGATTAAAGAATAAGTAAAATGAATTATAATCAAAATAATAATAAAAATTTACAAATGCCAATTAAAAAAAATGCACATGTTTTCCATTTTTAATTATTTCTATATCTTTATAAAAAATCATTTTATAAGTTATTAGAAAAAAAAAATTATTTGATTACTCAATTAGAATTATTCTTTGTAGATGGGTGCAAGCTAACAATGGGCTCTCATTACATGTTAGTGGTAATGCAAACTTGGAGAAACAACAATAGGTTAACTTGGAGGAATGATTAGAGGTACTTATGCAATGAATTTGAAGATTGTTCAAAATGTTGAAATTTAAAAAAGTGAATTAGCTTTCCCAATATATAATTTGTATTTATAGAAATTGTGTCAACTATCTAAATTTTGAGCTTCCTATTATTGATATGTCATTTTCCATGCAAAATATAAAGCATGTGTTTTAGTTAGTGCATTTAATTACCTAAATGACAAAATATTGCTAAAAAAATTGTAGACTTATAAAGAACCAAGTATGTTTGTGCACATCTAATTTTTTAGAATTTATGATTTTTAATGTTCTAATTATTTTAAATTATGTAAATCATTATATCTTTAAAATGCAAGGCCTTCAATTATTACAACTTAAAAAAATCTTAACATTATCAAACAACTTCTTTTTCTTAGATTATAGGTCTTTATCATATATGTGGAGACTAAGTAGTCAACTCCATAAACATATATACTTCGGAAAAAAAATAAATTTATTCGACCTATAAAAAAAACTTCAAATATAAAATTTATGATATGTTTTAAGAATATATATATATATTCATCTATTTATATCCCAAATCATAGTATTTGTGATATCAAACCTATATTTGAAATAACACACTCGAATAAAATTACCAAGAAAATTCACCAAGTGGAATTGCAATGGTATTCACATTTGCATCAAAACATATTAAGTAATGTAAAGTTGTGCTATCCATGGTGTTGCTACACATCATGAAATTATTTTGTGAGAGAAGCCTAATTGAACATTAAATTCAACCTTTGCAAATTACATTTGAATTGAGTTTGTTGGTATTGGTATTAATGATAAACCGAAATTAAATTGTTTTCACGAAAGGTCTCGTTTACTATAATAGCGTTAAATATAATTATTATATTATATTATTATATAAAATATTTTAATTATATTTATTTTTTAAAAATAAAATAATAATTATTATTATTAATTAATATATTTATTGATAAGTATTTTTTATTTTTAATTTTTAAAAGGTATTAATTTAAATTTTTATAAGAATATAAAATGGTAATAGATAGGATAATTGAAGTTGTATATATAAAAAATTTAAAAATTGTTATTAATTTTTAAAGTTATTTCATTTATAAATATTGTGAAAATAAATATATATTATTAGATTGAAAATATTACTAAAAATAAACGTTATATATAATATTGAGATTTAATTTCCAAGTTTAATAGTTATTTGATTTCATAAATACAGTATCTTAAAACCACGTTATTAATTTATAATGATAACTATTATTTACCACTAATCTTATTTTTCACTAATATCTTCTCATTTTTATTAAAAGGGAAAATACAAAACGAAGACAAATATTTATAAGAAATTACAATATTCATAACTATATAATTTTTAATAATAATAATAATTTGAAATACATACTTGGTTAGGTTGGTATTTGTGAGTGTTACACTATTTTGTATGACGGTGATGGCCAAAGCACAACACCCAATCAGTACTGTGATAACCTTCCATGATCTCAGCACAACACCCAATCAACACTGTGATAACCTTACGTGACCTCCACAGATATTCCTCATGGAATTCCCAAAACTAGCTTTTGAAAAGTTCCAATGGTTCAATTCACTGTCTCCCCAAAGTCATATTACACTTCACTTTTAGCAAAGGAAGGGTGTGAGAGAGTCGTGATGGGTTTCTCCTACAAGAGTTGAAAGAAGCAGAATATGTCGAATAAATTTCATTGTTTTGCTCGCGATTGCATTGGACAGAATTGACAGGAAGAGTATGCGGAGCGAGGTGTAGCTTGGGCGCTTTCCTCGCTCCCAGTTTGGCATACTGGTCAGCCTTCCAAGTGCGCATTTACCTTGTGAAGAACAACATTGCCTAACCATCCTTGATCCTCCTCGATCTCTCCCAAAATGGTGGCACCCAAGTTATTCTACACCTCTGGACCCTCCTTCCCATCGACCAGCTTCACGAGATGTGCCAGTGCAAACTCGCAATCTGTGAAGATATCTATGCATGTGCGGGATTGGTGACGTAACTTCAGATGCTTGATGGCTTCTATAATGGCTTTAAGTTTAATCATGGGGACTATGTTTCTGTCTTACTGGTAGGGTAGTAATTTTCCAAAGTGATATTGAGTCCCTTGGAATAAATACCATATCCTCCTTACCTATTTTCTTATACAAATTCCCATCTTTGTATATGAAGTTGGGATCCTTGGAACTCATGCACTCACAACCACATCCATTTTGTCTACTCCCATACCTTAGGAATTTATTGATTTTACAAATTTCAAGAAAACCCATTCTCTTTCTTATTCTTCTATACTTATATCCTCTGCTTTCTTCTCCTCATCACAGTGATATCATGCCACGGTGTGAAACCATTTCTGTTTAACAAATGAAAATTTATGCTAACAACAAGAATAAATAACTTCTATTGATTAACACTATTATATAAGACATAAACTAACAGATTACAATGTGATAGGAAACTTCAACTTCAATTTGAGACTTCCACTTCACTGTGGAAAAACTTCTATTGATTAACACTATTATATAAGACATAAACTAACAGATTACAATGTAATTGGAAACTTCAACTTCAATTTGAGACTTCCACTTCACTGTGGAAAAACAATGCGCTATCATAATTAAATAGATTTAAATATTGATCAAATAAATTTTGTAACTTCACTTTGTCATTTTATAAATATCAATTTTTTTTTTTTTTTTAATCTCTAATTAAAATTACAATTTACTTTAATATACATTTATAATCTTATTTACATGTAATTGGCCTCCCCGCTTGTCAGCGACGCCCTTCTCCTTTCCCTACGTAAGATGCAACTTCAGTGTTCTGGAAAGAAACACCAAGTATCTTGCATGCCGCTAAATAGTTGACTATTTTCGTTGATTGGCTTTTGCAACTTAACTATGTTATTATTTTATTATAATAATAATAATAATAATAATTATTATTATTATTATTTTCAATTTCAAAATTTTCTATTCGAATTGGTTTATTTTCTTTTGTCGTCGAAGGTTTTGTTCGGTTCGGTACCCTGCCATACTTGTTCGTTGGATCCTCATATTTTCCGTATTCTCCAATCTGTTAGGTGCCGTACTTGTACGGTAGACTCTGATATTTTCAGGCGGCTGCTAAATGATCTGCCAACACGAGCGAATATACAGATATTTCTGACTGTTATTACAGAGTATCATGATATAACGGAGGCGAGGAGAAGAAAGCAGAGGATATAAGTATAAAAAGATAAGAAAGAGAATGGGTTTTCTTGAAATTTGTAAAGGCCATAAATTGGTAAGGTACGGGAGCAGACAAAATGGATGTGGCTGCGAGTGTGTGAATTTGAAAGATCCCAATTTTATATATACAGATGGAAGTTTGTATGAGAAAACAGGGCAGGGAGGATATGGCATTTATTCCAGTGGACTCAATATGACTTTTACAAATTACTATGACTACGAACAGCACAGAAATGTAGTCCCGAGGATTGAACTTAAAGCCATTCTAGAAGCTGTTAAGCATGTGAAGTTACATCACCAATCCCGCAGGCGCATTGACATCTTCACTGACTGTGAATTTGCGCTAGTGCATTTGGTGAACCTCATTGATGGGAAGGAGGGTCCCCAGGTGTACAATGACTTGGGAGGCAGAATTTTGAGAGAGATCAAGGATGATCATGGATGGTTAGTCACTTTTGTTATGCATAAAGTGAAAGCTCACTCGGGAATAGAAGGCAACCAGGTGGCTGACCAGTATGCCAAAATGGGAGCCAAGAAAGCCCCCAAGCTATACTTGGTTCCTCAAACTCCGGCTTCTATCAATTCTGTCCACTATAATCGAGAGCAGAACGATGAATTTTATTCAACATCTTCTACTTCTTTCAACTCATGCAGAAGAAAGGCATCACGACTCTCTCACACCCCTTCTTCGCTAAAAGTGTAAGATGATGATGACTTTGAAGAGACAGTGGAGGCATTGGACAATAATTGAAGCAGTGGAACCTTTCGAAAGCTGGCTTTGGGAATTGCATGAAGAATATCTGTGGAGGCGAGAGAAAGTTATCACAATGTTGATTGGATGTTGAGCTCAAACCATCAGTCATGATGAGCAGGGCATGCTGAGTTATCGACTAGTTATGATGAGCAGGGCATGCTGAGTTATCGACTAACCTAGCCAAGTATGTATCTCAAATTATTATTATTATTAGAAATTACGTAGTTAATGAAATTCTATTTTTTATAAATGTTTTGCTTCTTTTAATATGAAATCAGAGAAATCAGTAATCATATTAATTTAATTTATATCAATTCGATTGTTATCATTATAATTGCTGAGTTTCTGTGTATATCATTTAACCAATACAAGTTGGAAATTTAAAATTTAAAACTTTTAATACATAATATTTACCAATTAAAATATATCATTTTATTTCCCTAATATTTGCAAATAACAGCGAAGTTTATTTCCCTAATATTTGCAAATAACCGCCTTCGCTGGATCATTTAAAGAGACTGTATCTTTATCCGTGCCTGCCTTTGCTTTTGGCGGTTGTAGGTATGTCTGTCAGGGAGGGACCCAAGCCAAGTTTTTATGCAATTCCGGTATGTGGATTCTCTTGGTAACTTTATTAGTTGATTTCCGTATGATGACTGACAGACAGACAGATATATATATATACTTATTTTTTTGTTTCTGTTTAATAATTCTAATAAAATGTTGATATGAAATCGTAAAAAATTTTAAAATTTAAATTATTAAAAAACAATGTAATATAAGAGGCGGCAGAAATTTTGAAAATAATTTCAATAAGAACTATGTATATATATAAAATTATTGTAATTAAAATTAGTGTGTAAAATACTATATATATGGAAGAATTTTTTTTTTTTTTAATAATTTAATTTATTTTAATGGAAATATAATATATTATATATAAAGTAAGATTTTTAAAGAGAAATGAGAGCTTGACCTGATTGTCTTGAATACATACGAATATTTATGAATAAGAATATGATAATTAACGAAAATAATGATCCTGCAGGCTCGCGCTTTTTCAATATTGTTGCTGATGCCGACGACTTTGACTTTTGGGAGGCACCTGCACCCTTCGACAACAGTTGGGACTCTGTGCTGGATTTTGACATTCCCACGAACAGTACTTGGATAAGCGATTATGAAGAGCAAGCTTGATACTTAAAATATGATAATATGATAGAGTTGCTTATGGGTTTTAGATAAAGAATGATTTAGTGTTTTGTTAAAAGCATTTTTAATATGAAGTGACTAAAATATTTTTTGGATGTGAAGCCATTGATTCAAATTTTTTTATCATATAAATAATATTTTAGTTAATTATAATCATTTTGTTCAAAATTATTTGATTTTTTTTTATATAAAATTGTTTATTGCATGAGTGTTATAGACTAGACCCAGATTTATTTTTGATAATTTATTTTTAAAATTCAATTTTTGTAAATGAATATGCTTTTGTGTAAATGGTTTTTTTACTAAATCAACTTTTTTTTTAATATATATTTTAAACAAATTAAAGACCTTTAATTCTTTAATATTAAAAGTATTCTAATAACTTTCTATTACCTTTTTTATTTAAGATGTAGATTCTTGTGAAATTACTCTCATTTACCAAATTCTCATGTTTCTCATCATATCACAACATTGACACAAAAGAGAGAAATTACTCTCATAAATCAAATGCTCTTGTTTCTCATCCTATTACAACATTGAGACAAAAATATTGAAATATTAATGCCAATTGTGATAGAAATTAAGAGTATCTCTCATTGTCATCAACCTATGATATGCATTCTTAATCATTGATGCCATAATTATTATGTCATCTAAGAGGATGTGATCATTACAATTCTAAATGTATTATATAATAATGTATTTATATTTTGTACTCAAAAGTGATGTGTAGCATAAGAATATTTGTGATTTCTTGTATAATTATAAGTATAAGATGCAAATAATGTAGAGATATTGTAGAAAAATTCTAAATGTATTATATAATAATGTATTTATATTCTGTACTCAAAAGTTACGTGTAGCATAACAACATATGTGATTTCTTGTATATTTATGAGTATAAGATGCAAATAATGTAGAGATATTGTAGAATGAAATGAACGAGCTTTAGATGTGTAGTTGGGTATGTGAAAATATAAATGTTGGAGATTTAACTCCTACTTGTTTTGTCCATATTGAATGATGTTCCTCATCATTAAGCGTTATTGTTGTGTAAGTTGTTTGATTGTTAACTAGTTGGATTTGGGATATTTAGTCCAACTAATATAACTCCTAATTTGGTGTTTGACTGAGATATTTTCTCAACTAATTGATTGTGTGGTTAAGATATAATTTCCATCTTCAACCAATGATTGCTGTATTTATATGTGTTTTTAATCTAATGTAAGATAAGTTTTGTTCTGCAATTAGGTTCTTAAATTGATATCAAAGCCACTAGCTATGGGTTAACTCCCTTAAGGGAGGGCCCAGGTATATCTGAAGAAAAAAATTACTTCTACAATAGATTATTGATGTATATATTTGAGAGAGCATATTATGTAGTTTTATCACATTCGATCTGGTTGATCCAGTCATTTAGCCAGTGGATCTTGTAGAGACCGCCAATGATGAGCCAGTTGGTTCAGTCATTGAAGAAGCAGTCGAACCAATAGTAGATCTAGTAGTAGTAGATAGAGCAGTTAAAGATGCAGCAGCAGTCATTGACCCAACAACATAAGCAACAATAGACTTTGAACCAGCAACACTGGTATCCAAGTTAGTTTATTATGATCTTGTAGATGAATCATCTATTGATCCGGGTTAAGAAAAAATATTTGAGAAGACCTTTGGCTATAAGTTTTTTCTCCCCACCGTACTTGCTAAAGCCTAGATTAGATTCTCAGTCAACCCTTACATGTTTACACATGCTAAGAGTGAACATTATCCTTTCAACGTTCTCTCTTGAAGCTTATTTATCAATTGAAATCATGATTTTCTACGAATATTATCAAATTGTCCTTTTTAGGTTGAAAATATGTGTTAGGATTGACACTAATTTATTATTGTTTTAGTTTCAGGACATCAATGAGCTCAAGAGTCGAATAAAAAAGAAGGAAAAATGTTCATTGCATGACTCAATGACTGGGTACCTACAGGTTCAGGCCTATCCTCCTATGGCTCAGTCATATAGACAACCTTCAAACCCCTAGCGTTGTGCCAAATTTCTAAAAGATATTTTTTCTTATTTGAAAATGGAATTTGGACTAGGGATCTCCTCACCACAATCCATGAGGTCCAAAATATTATTTTTGTGAAAATCTCATTCACTTCATTCAAATACACACACACCAAACATAAAACAAGAAAAAATCAAATGAATGGACCTCTCTTTCAGCTAAGTATCTTATCCTGAAATATGACTGTGCATACACTGTACTCCTAACACAATTTTCTCTCCTTTAATATACAAGCAACAAGAATGACAAAAAACAATATACTATGTTGTTTTGAATGCATGTGTAGTAACAAAACTTGCTTTGTTTTTCTTTCCCACATTTGGTCTCAATGTAATTTTTATGCTATGCCATCACACAACAAATCAATGCAATTTTTTTGCTATGCCATCACACTACAAATGAACAAAGGGAAGTGTGAACTGTAGTTCAAGGAATAGAATTCCTATTAATTAAACTCAACAATCACAATAATGATAAGATGTGGAGGGCTTAATTGGACATTCATGACATCCACCAACGAATCTGTCAAATTGGAAAGGAATAAGGGTAACCTTGGATAGGGCATTGTCACATGCCCATTCTTCTACCTATTCACTAAGCACTACAGGTTCAATCCAATGACAAATTCCTGTAGCATATGGTTGTAGCTAAGATTTAAAATAATGTCTTATGTGTTTTAATAGCTTAGATCAACCCAAAAGATCAGAGCAAACTAAAACACACAAAAAAAATTCTATGCTTGTAGTATGTGGCTTGCACATTATTTAATAGAGGAAAGGAATATCCGTGATCTCATCAATCTAGTAATTAACCAAGGAACCCAAAAATAAATCTCATAGAATTTTCATAGTGTTGTAACCATGTTTACAAAGCACAAGACACAGTTTCCTGATAGAATAAATTATTATGATGCCAATCTATTTTGCAATGAATAAGAGTTCATTTCCTAACAAATATTCAATATAAGGAAAAGCCTCTAATTTTGGAATATTGAAAGCCATGACCTTGGTTATGTTAGGTAAGACCAGGTACGCTGGCCTCACACTCAAAAAATAGAAGTATTATTGCACCATCATTTGGTTGCAGAGAATGAATCAAACTCAGTAATGTGAGAAAGAAGCTCTCCAAAATCTTTGAACATTTCCTGCAACACAATATGTAATCTTAACACCTTTTCAAGAATGATTTATTATTGTTGTATGAATAGTGGGAAAATGTGTGAAGAGTACTTACAACCTGTAGGAGCTAGGTAAGTACAAACACGCTACATGTATGAGACATTGTTCTTTAAATGACTAAGATCACTCTTTTCCTACCAATAAGGGAGGAATTTATGTCAGTTCAGTAAACCTGCTCTTTATCATGGTGGTACATATCTCAACATTAACATCAACATTTATCTAATTATCAAAGATACCAGCTTCAAAGCCTAAGCAGCTTTGCATTGTGATAAATGGAGCTTTGAGACATCAATGCTTGTAATATGTAGCATTAATATAACAATAAAGGATGCATGATTGGTGAATCAATTGTTTTCCAATGCAAAACAAAATATTAGCAGCTACTTGAACCTAGCTAATGTTATACCATAAGAATTTATCTAGATCATGGAAGTCCTCGGAAATAATGTTTTCCACAAAAAAAAAACCAACAAAATCTGTTTGGAAAAGATATAAAATCAAGTTTGTCATGCACCTCTGGTGCCATGTAACTTAGATCATGAAAGTTCTCGGAAACACTTAAAATAACATGATATAGAATACTACTACAAGTGTATTATATACAAGATTTAAAATTAATATGCATTTAAACACAGATATGATATTCATTACTTGTTATGTCTCGTGTGTAGCGCATGTGTTGGCCATCCATAAAAGTGATAATTGCATCCCAGGCAGGCTTCAACAACTAGATAGGCACTTGTTGATAACATTGAACCATAAGTTGGAAATTGTGGCAGTATGTGGGCATGCATCTTGACAGATCTTGCTTGTTCTAATTCTTATTCATTAGTGGAGTCTTGAATGATTATAGAGAGTGGGTGCGCCTGTGGTTAGGGTGTTCCAGATATTTATATGAAAAAAATAGTGAAACATATGTATTGGATTGAGTTCTAAATCTGAACCTGAATTTTTCAAGCTTTATCAGTACCTCATGATTGGCCATAAGTGCCATAATCTATTGATCCAAAACTAGCAATACAAATATAATCCTGCTTCACCATCAAAGATAGAGATGAGGGTACCACCACCTTGTTTACCAAGCTAAGTTAGAAGGACAATTGATCCAGCATTGGCATTGGCAATTGATCCTCTGGTGGTTTCCTGCCATACTCAATAATAATTAGTAACCAAGTTTCTCAGTGTTAGTCATTGTCATAATAGCATTATTACCATCACCTGGTCATTCACATCATTGTTCATTGTGAACCATAACTATTGTAAGTAGCTAACATAGGGGATACCTCCATCATGGTTAGCATCATCATAACCTTAATGGAACCATACATATAGATCAAAGCTACCATCATTATAACATTAATAGAAAACATGTCTGTCCTTTACTACTATCATCATCATGATATCAATAGAGAGTACACATAACCATTAATTATATCGTAATCATAATATTAAAAGAGAACATACATAACCATCACATTCACTAATAATAGAGTCACGTTTCTAGATCCTCAACCTGAGTTCCTCATAGACTAAAGTATCTAAGATAATGTCATATTAGGGTCAGAAAACTAGAGTGGGCACTACACTCTCTCTCTCTCTCTCTCTCTCTCTCTCTCTCTCTCTCTCTCACACACACACACACACACACACACATTGTACCTCCCCTTCCTTTATTTATCTATCCTTAACTTAGTGTGTGCTTCACAAAAACACCCTTCCAACTATCTCTCTCTGTCTCAAACTATATCTTTAGCTCTCTCTCTTTATAATTATCTATGACTCTCTCTCACTCCTTCTCCCTATCTCATTCACACCCCCGTGTCATCTCTCTATCTTTCACTCTTCCTCTCTCTCCCCTCCCCCCACACTCTCCATTGTTTTCTCTATCCCTGCATCTCTCACTCAATCACACACTATCTCTCTCTCCTCTTGATCACACACTATTGCTTTCTTGCCCCTCTCCCCTCTCTCTCTCCCACTCACTCCCTCCTTCACAAAACCCCACTCCAACAATTTATCTCTCTTCCTCTCTATATCTTCAACAATTATCTCTCTCCCTTTACATCCCCTAGCCTCTTTCCCTACCTCTATCACTTTTCAAATCCCACTCTCTTTTTATTACCTCTTTTCCTCTCACTCACTAACTCATTATTCCCCACCCTCCTCTCTCTCTTTATCCCTATCTCCCTCTTCTTCCCCTTCAACCCCTTGTTAACTATTTCACATGCATTAGAGTCCCTATCTATATGATTACCCATACATTGCTACTATTATGAATGTGCATGTTGTTTTCATACTAGGAGCAGACATTGTAGGAATGAACATGTGGCTTTTGTATGAGGAGCATTCACATATTTTTAATGCTAGAAATATGCATACATTTTTAGTGCTACGAACACATAAACAATTTTTGGATTTTATTTTTTTTTGCTAGTGGGAAGCTTACATGCACAATGAGTTTTTCATTTTGGATATGGTCTTGGGATCACAAACATGATGATTTTGGATGAAAATACTTGAAAAAATAATCTTTTCAAAGAAACATATTACATCTTTATCTGTGAAGTTATTTTTCTATAGGCTAGACAAATCCATTTTCCATGGAAGTACATACACATATAGAGTTGATTGCATACTCTTTAAATATATTTTTAAGAACTATAATATTAAAGAAGGGGTGTTTAATAATGCTAAGACTCTTTTAGGTTACACTAATGGAAGGCTTTGCATTTTCAAGGATAATGTGATTCATATTTAAAAAAAATGAGATTAAAGATCATAAATATTGAAAAAATAGGTGTGCAAGACCTATGCTCTTAAAGAAGGGGTCGTTTTATATTGTTAAGAAAGTTACTAAAAGGGAAAGCTTTGTAATACCTAGTATGAAGGAAATGTGTCATTTCATCCATGTTCAATGTGGAGTTGGAATGTGTTCATTTTAAAATAAAAATAAAATAACTATAAACAAAAGACAATGTCTACTAGAGTGCTAGAATATACTTGGTTATTTTTAGTTAGAATCCAATAGAAATGGATATACATAGTTAGTTTTAGTTAGAATCCAATAGAAATGGATATACATATTTGGCTAAATGAATATATGCATTTGGTTACACGTATATTAAAGGTTAATAGTGCAACATAGTATAAAGTAGATGTGCTCAAGATATTTTACTTTAGCTCTCAATGCCATAAATAAAATATTTCGATATTGTAATGTCTATCTTAACTAACATAATTTTATATGAACTTTAAAAAGACAAAAGGGATATATATATATATATATATATATATATTATAAATACTTCAAAGACTTAATAAACCATTGGAACATCTATATTTAATAATATATTTCAATATGAATTTAAGTATGTGTGTGTGCTTTAATGCTCATAAGAGAGAAGGAATTAAAAGTGAACTAAGTATTATATGTGTGTGTTATGTGTGTGTTTTTTAACCATTAAAAGAAAGAAGGAACTAAAAGTAAAATAATTGAGTGTTTTTCTAAAAAGAAAGAAATGTTTAATTCATTTAAGTATAAATATAAAATTGAAAGGAAACGCAACATTTAAAAAATATTATTGATAATAAAAATATTCAATTTTGATCAAAGTAAAGTATTCCACCATAAAATCTTTGTAATATTGATGTGGAATTTGAAATATATTAATAACTAAATAAAATATAAATTTTAATATAAACAATATGGTTTATAGTAATATGCTTTAATGTTCATATTAACTAAAATATTTTAATGTCCATATTAAATAAAATATTTCAATGTCAAACTATATATTATATAAAAGTAATTTTAAAAAATAATTTTTTAGTTAAATAGTTAATTTAAAAATATTTTTGTATTTAAAAGTTAAATATTATTTAAGTATTCAATTTTTTTTCTAAATTAAATTGTACTTTTTAATAATATAATATAATATAATATTAAAAATATAAATATGATTATATTTAATGTTATTTTTAAATTTAAAATCATTTCACAGGCCAATTTTTTATATATATAATTTCAAAATATGTAAAAAGTAAATATTCATTTCAATAAACAATGCCACCGTGCAGTCTTCTTCCTCAATAAAATTATTATTTGAAATAGTTTTGTTGCAACTTAAAATCAAGAGAACGATGTGAACCATCCATTAAATTTGGGGAAAATATATTTTTATATTTTTTCGGGGAAATATGTAAAACCTTGCCTTTATTAGCTCGTGTGATTTATCATTGCCGGAAAATATAAGGGTCTACCGGACAAGTACGACACCCAACTGATCGGAGAAGACATAAAACTGTCTCTCTAATCGCTCGTATAGCTGACAAGTACGGCACCGAAGGGATCGGAGAAGACGTAGAACTGTCTGGTTGACAAGTATTGCACCGAACCAATCGAAACCCCAGACAACAAAAAGATTGTAAGCAAATTTAAATACAAATTTTGAAGTTGAAAATAATAAAAATAAAGATATTATTATTATAATATAGTGAATACTAAAACGTTTAGTGGTGTGCAAGATACATAGCGTGCGTTTCAGAACGCTGAAGGTCGATCAATTACATGTAAACAAGGAAAATTATAAATGTATATTCAAGTAAATTGTAATGTTAATTATAATTAAATAAATTTAAAAATAGAATTAATAGAATAAATAAATTGATATTTATACACAATAAAGTGAAGTTGTAAAATCTATTTTAATTTTATTTAGATTTATTTAACTATGATAACAATTTATTGTTTTTTTATCTAAAATATATGAATCACCTAGTTGACTTGTTGCGGTCGAGCGCTCTGCAACTTCCGAGATCTGCTTTCCGCGCATTCTAAGCCTGCGAGCGTGCCCGCTCTTCGCGCGTTTTGAGCCTGCGGGGAGGTCCGCAGAAGTCCCTGCTTGGAGCCTGCGATGGAGCTCGTGGCAGGATCTGTTCTGTGCCTGCGGGGCTCCGCCGAGGGTTCTGCTTCAGGCCGCGACCGCCCTAGCTGGTGCTATTGGCTCTCCATGGAGGAGCCATCTCCAACTCCTCCTTCTCCTTCTGCAGCAGAGGCCTTCAAAACACTGTTGGCCTCCCTACCTAAGAAGAAATGCATGGAAGCAGCGAAGTTTGTGAAAAGGCTTGAAGACATCCCTGAGATCGCTCTTTCGCCAGAAGGACCAAACCAAGTAGCTCTTTCTCTGGCAGATCGGGCTCTGGTTGGACAATTTATAGGACTTTGGCCTTCCCCGAAGTCGACTGCGAACTGGGTAGCCAGGAATTGGGCATCTCTGATCCAAGAAAAGGTAACCTCTTACTTCCTCGGGAGAGGATATTTTTTGTTTGAATTCTCTGCAAAAGAAGACAAAGATCTCATTTTCAGGAATGGCCCCTACTTCATGGGCCCCCAAGGGCTATACTTAAACAAATGGACACCAAACTTTGATTCAGCGATGGATGTGCCCACAACGGTCCCGGTGTGTGTGAGACTCCCCAATCTCCCAGTTCATTGCTGGAACTGGGATTCATTGAAGCACATCGGAAATACCCTTGGAAAATTTATAAAGAAGGCCAACAGTAAGGACCAGTACGAATGTGCAAGAATCTGTGTGGAGGTAGATCTGGAGGTCGGACTACCGAAAACCATCAAAATAGTTGTACGTCCCTGGACTCATATACATAAACTGGATTATGATAGCTGCCATTCAAATGCCGGAAGTGCCACATCTACGGGCATTTTGCCAGGGACTGCTCGTCCAAAGGGGTGGAAGAAAAAGGAAAGGAAGACGGATGGAATCAGGCAAAGCGATCCAAAACCTCCCACAGGAAGAACACAAACGGAAGTGCCAAAACTCCTCAAGAGGGGCCTGCTTAAAAACCAGCCAGGGAAAGCCAACGAAATAAATTTGAAATCCTCGAATCTAAAATCATGAACACGCAGGAGACAGAAGTTCCAAAGGAGGCCTCCCCTGTTAAAGACTCCTCCTCCATCAAAAGCATTCCAGAGAGATCCAAAGAGAAGGCTTCAGAAGAAGAGGAGGAAACCCAAGAGTCCAAGGAATCAGAGGAAGAAGGGGAAATCGAGGGATCCCAGTCCTCTTCTAGAAGATCTACAAGAGGACGCAAATCTGCCAAAGAAAAGAGAGAACAAGAAACCTATAAGGACAAGCTCCAGGGCAACCAGCCAATGCTAGAGAAGCTTCTAGCTAAAACTCCGAAGACGACTAGGATTCAATCCCAGGGCTCTAAGGGAGCCCTCCAAGGAAAAAATAAATGATGAAGATCGTCCCCTGGAATTGTAGGGGAATGGGTACCACAGCTAAGGAAGAAGCAATGAATAGCCTAGTAAGATTGGAATCCCCAGATATCCTCCTCATCTAGGAGACCAAATTGGAGGACGCAACCTTCCTCCAAGCAAGCAAAAAATTTTGGAATAAAAATGGAGCACATGCAATCTCTACCCACGGAGCTTTGGGAGGGCTTGGGTCGCTCTGGAACACAAATAAATTTTCATTAATCTCTGAGTCCCTTAATACCCATTGGATTTTTTTTAAAATGCAACATTTAGAATCAAAGGAGACTATTTTCTTGTTCAATGTGTATGCTCCTAACAGTGCAAGTGAGAAAAATAACTGTTGGGACTCCATCAAAAGTCTGGCAGATCTAGAAAATT
The DNA here is from genome assembly GCA_000404065.3 of Pinus taeda. Lineage (NCBI taxonomy): Eukaryota > Viridiplantae > Streptophyta > Pinopsida > Pinales > Pinaceae > Pinus > Pinus taeda. Next base: position 50,917 of record APFE030559361.1, read on the forward strand.
TGGAAAATATAATTATAGGTGGAGAGATAAATCTCACACTCCTCGCTTCATAAAAAGGAGGAGGAAGCATAGTCAAGGATCCGACAAGAGAATGGGTGGAAGACCTCATGCAAGACTGGGATCTGCTAGATATAAAACCAGTGACAGGCACGTTCACCTGGTCAAACAAGAGAGTGGGACTGGGGCATATCACGGTAAGACTTGACCGATTTCTTCTTCAAAGCTCCTTCCTTCTTTTGGGTATAGAGGCTAGAATGCATATTCTTCATAGTAGTGTCTCAGATCACAAGCCTATCAGCCTAGAACTGAGATCTACTAAGGATCTAGGACCTATACCTTTCAGATTTAGCTCTCTATGGACCAAAGAGATAGATTTCTTGCAAAAGATCAGAGATTGTTGGAAAGAGCCGGTCAAGGGCTCTCCATTCTTTGTATGGGAGGAAAAACTTCGCAGAGTTAAAATCATGCTGAAAGGCTGGGTAAAGACCTTGCCCAATCCCACAGTGGACAGGAAAAAAATTCAAAACAACCTGGAAAACCATCACCTCCATCTAGAAGTTGCCGAAATCACCAAAGAAGAGCTAAACAAGGAATATCAGCGGCAACAAAAATTCCATAGGGCTTGCCTGGCAGAAGAAGAATTCTGGAGGCTCAAGTCAAGGAGTTTATGGCTCAAGGCTGGAGATTGAAATTCCTCCTTTTTCCATAAGCAAGCTCAAGCTAGAAAATGTCGAAACTCTATATCAGAAATTAAAAATGATAAAAACATGCTAAAAGACATTGCCAACATCAAGAGGGCATCGTCAAAACATTTTGAGAAGATGTATACCAAAGAAGTGGAGACCAACTTGAACGTCAATTTGATAGATGCAGTCCCCAAGCTCATCACTGCAAAAATGAATCAGATCCTCGAAGATAAAATCACTACAAATGAGGTTAAAGAAGCTCTCTTTGCAATGGAGACTGATAAAGCCCCGGGTCCAGATGGATTCACACCTAGATTTCTTCAAACGTGCTAGCAAGTAGTTGAGAAGGAATTTATGAAAATGATCCAAAAGTCTCAAGAGTGCCAGAAGATTGGAGGCTACACAAACTCAGCATTCCTCGCCCTCATTCCTAAAGAAAAAGGTGCTAATTCTTTCAATTGATTTCGTCCTATATCCTTATGTAACATTGGATACAAAGTGATCACCAAGGTTATAGCAAATAGATTGAAGAAAATCCTCCCTAAAGTCATCCAGGAGAATCAAGGTCGCTTTATACAGGGCAGGCAATTGGTAGATAATTACATTTTAGTCCAAGAGGCGATCCACTCCAGTCTTCGTCGAAAAGAAAAAGGTATGGTTATTAAAATCGATCTAGCTAATGCATTTGATCGTGTAAGACATAGATTTATGTTTGATGTAATGCACAAACTTGGCTTTGGTCAAAAATTCATCAAGTGGATCAGAGCTTTTATTTCCAAACCCTGGATTGCACCTTTAGTGAATGGCAGGGCTACCGATTTCTTTAAAGCATCTAGAGGGCTGAGGTAGAGGTGCCCTCTGTCACCTCTCCTCTTTGTATTGCAGGCCTCTGTCCTTAGTTTTCACTTAAACAAGAAACTGCAAGATCAAGAGATTGTTGGATTGTGCATAGCAAGGGGGATCAAAAGCATCAATCACACCCTCTTTGGAGATGATACTCTGCTTCTTGGGGCTGCATCTCATTTATCGGCAAGTAAATTCAAAGAAGTACTGGAAGACTACTGCCAAGCATCGGGCAGTGAATTGAACAGGGGTAAGTGCCATGTTTATTGCTGTTATATTTCAGTTGCTATTGCAAGTTCCATAGCCAGATGCCTGGGCTTTGTAGCTTCAGTATCTTCGACCTCCTTTAAGTACCTTGGGCTGCCCATCTTTCATAAGAGGGCTATAAGAAAGGATTGGCTCCCACAGATAGAAAAATTCAAAACAAAAATGCAAGCTTGGGGGTCATCTTTGCTCAACATTGCCGGAAAATCAGTGTTTATCAAATCCGTATTAAGTAGCGTACCACTCTTTAATTTCTCTGTTCTTTTGGTGCCAATGGGAATTATCAAAAAATATGGAGAAACTAATTAGAAAATTTCTTTGGAAAGGAGGCAAGAATAATGAGAAGAGACTCTCCTCACTAAACTGGGAAACAATCTCCAGGCCGCTATAGGAGGGAGGTCTAAATTTTAAAAATCTAAACACTCAGAATTTAGCAATGGGAGCCAAATTGATTTGGAAGATCATAGCGCCAAAGCCAGGATGGGTTCAACTGGCGATGTGGAGGAAATATTTCAGAGGCCAGAGGCTCAGGTGCTTGGAGCAGCCCAAAGACCATATTTGATCCCCTCTCAGCAATTTAATTTTTAAAGTTGGGCCACTTATAAGAGATAATGCTTATTTATTGGATACCTGGAAATGGAAAACATATCAGAATTTGGGAGGAAAACATTATGAACAGGCCTCCTCTAGTGAACTCGAGCCTCAGGAATGAGATGAAGGTGTGGATGGAAGAAGCAAACGTTAAAACGCTCTGGGACATATCAACTTGGTGTGGAGACAGCTGGGCTGGTTGGAAAACGATAAATGTACCATCTGTATAGCTATCAGACTGTGATACACTACTATAGATGTTACATGGAGCTGCTCCTCTTCATACAATAAGGAAAGACTCTAGAGGCTGGGGAACAAAGTAGATTGGGTACTCAGTGGCTCAGGGCTATGCTAAAATCATGGAGAGACCCCACGTTCCTCCTAACCCGATGCCCTGGACTGGTATCTGGAATTACTCCACCATTCCAAAGATTGATTTTTTCTGCTGGCTGCTATGCCACCAAAAAATCCTAACAAATGATAGGGTTCAGAAAAGGGGATTTCTAGGACCATCAAGATGCACTCTATGCAAAGAAAATCTAGAATCTGTTGTTCACCTTTCACTGGAATGTAAATTTACAGGTCTAGTCTGGCAGGAGCTCCTTGGAACATCGAAATCTATGCCCATCTTCCCCCACTCAATCCCGGATTTGTTTGCTGGGTGGTTGGCCAGATATCCAGCCCCAAGCCCAAAAAACAAGATTGTCAAATTAGCATGGACTACACTGCCCAAATTTATCAGCTGGAAAATCTGGTTGGAGAGGAATAGAAGGATATTCAGGGATAAGGGACAGAATTACAAGCTAGTTGCAAATACAGTTAAAGGTCAGCTAAATGAGTGGCTAAGAGATAAAAATGATGACACAAATCTAAGCCAGCATGACATTGAGTTCGGAGTAGCACTCAATCTAAATTTCCAAAATCGAAAACATTGCCCACACGTCTCAAAGACTGGCAAATAAGGAAAAATGAGGAAGAATTTCAAGCTTGGATATTCAATCAAACACTCCCCTCTCTGTTCTTCGACAGGGCAGCCAAGGGAGATCCAGGATTGGCTGGAGTAGGAGGCCTAATTATAAATACAAAATAATCTTCCGTCCACAGGTTTGCATGGGGTCTGGGCCACACCACAAGCATCCAAGCTGAAGTCATGGCTCTGTTCCAAGGGATCAAAATGCTTAAAGAGCTGGGGCACACAGAAGCAATTGTCTTCGGAGATTCCCAAATCATCATCAATGCAATGGTGACCAATACAAATCTGGAAGATCTTCGACTTGCAAGGACAATTTTAAGAATTAAAGGCATGACCAAGCTCCTAAGACTGGAATTCTTCCATATCCTGAGAACCAATAACAAGGAAGCAGATGTAGAAGTGAATAAGGCAGCCCAGTTAGACGTTGGAACTATTCTCAGAGATAATGAAATCTCTTGGGAACCTATTTCCTGAAAATGTCTATGCTCTTCCGTCTTTTGCTAAAGCATTTCATTTGTATTCATAAGCTTGTGAATTCAGCAGAAAAAGTCCATGTGAAAAGCTGTAAAAAGACGTGATTCACAAGCGTTTGTGGTATGCTCAGCTGGTTGGAGAAACACCAAGAAACCAGTCTCAGCTCTTGTAACCGAATTTATGGTATTTTTCCAGATAGTTAATGAAAGCCACATAACCATTTCTGTTAAAAAAAACAATTTATTGTTTTTTGAACGATGAAGTTGATCTCTCCAATCACATTGTAATTTGTCAGTTTAGGCCTTATATAATGGGTTAATCAATAGTGGTTATTCATTTTTGTTGTCAACACAAATTCTTATTTGTCAAATAGAAATGGTTTCACAGAGTATAGCATGATCTAACGTAACAAGAGGTTATGAGAAGAAAGTGGGAAGATATAAGTACAGGAGAATAAGAAAGAGAATGGGTTTTCTTGAAATTTGTGAAAGCGATAAACTAATAAGGTATGGGAGTAGACAAAATGGATGTGGATGTGAGTGCTTGAGTTCGAAGGATCCCAAGTGTTTGTATAAGAAAACAACAGGGAGGATTTGGCATTTATTCGAGTGGACTCTACATCACTTTGGCAAATTAATACCCCTACCAACAACAGAAACATAGTCCCCATGATTGATCTTAAATATATTCTGGAAGCCATGAGGCATCTGAAGTTACGTCACCAATCCCACACTTCACATTGACACCTTCACAGACTACGAGTTTGCGCTGGTGCATCTGGTGAACAAAGAGGGTCCCAAGATGTACAACAATTTTGGTGCCACCATTTTGAGGGAGATAAGTAGGACCAGGGATGGTTAGCGACAGTTTTCAGCCGGTGAAAAAGGAGGGTCTTGAGGTGTACAATAATTTGGGTGCCACCATTTTGAGGGAGATAAGGAGGACCAGGGATGGTTAGCGGCAATTTTTTTGCATAAGGTAAAGGCGCACTCGGGAATCGAGGGCAACCAGGTGGCTGACCAATATGCCAAATTGGGAGCCACGAAAGCCCCCAAGATACACCTCACTCCTCAGACTCCTCCTGTTAATTCCGTCCACTCCAATCGGGAAAAGAACAATGAATTTTATTTGACACCTTCTGCTTCTTTTGATACCTGCAAGAGAAAGACATCACAGTGCTCTCACACCCCTCCTTTGCTAAAAGTGTAAGCATGATGATGACAATGACTTTGGGTAGACAGTGGAAGCATTAGACAATAATTGAATATTTCAAAACATGGCTTTGGGAATTCCATGATGAATATTTGTGGAGGTCATGGAAGGTTATCACCATGTTGATTGGGTGTTGTGCTCTGGCCATCATCGTCATACTCATAGCAAGCACAAATCATAATGAGCAGGCCATGCGTTGTAGACTAACCTAGCCAAGTATATATTTCAAATTATTATTATTATTAGAAATTGCATAGTAAATGAAATTGTAATTTTTATAAATGTTTTTATTATTTTGTTTTTTCTAAATAAGAAATCAGTTGTTTAAATTAATTGTTATCATTATAATTACTAAGTGTCTATGTATAGTTTTCTAGAGGCAATACAATTAAGTTGAGAATTTAAATCTCAATTTTTTTTAATACATAACATTTTATTTTTATGATATTTACTAAATTAATATATAACATTTTTATTTTTATAATATTTACCAATTAATATATAACATTTTATTTTCACAATATTTACAAATTAAATTACGCCTAAAAGTTATATAACAAATTTTAAATCTATTTATAAAGTACAACTTTCAAATTATTTATATATACCATTTTTATAATTCCTTTTAAAATTCAAATAAAATTATAAGACAAATTAAAAAATAAATATTCAAAATATCTGAGTTTAAAAATATTTACTATTATTAATTAATTAATTTTAAATATATTACTGTTATTATTTATTAATTTAGACGATGATGATAAAAATCCTTTCCTCAAAACAATTTAATTTCAGTGATCAGTAATACCAAACAGTCGAATTTAAAGTTAAGGAGGCGTCTCTCACAAAATAATTCCATGAGGTGTAGCACCACCATGGATACGCAAAAAAACAATACAACAACTTTACATTACTTAATCATAAGTTTTGATGCAAAATGTGGATGGCATTGCAATTCCGCTTAGTGGATTCTCTTGGTAACTTTATTCGTTGATCTTCAGATAACAAACATATATATTCTATATGTCCCTGCCAAAATATTGTATATGTCCCTGTGCTTTTGGGCTGGCAGGGACTATAGTAATCGATTTTGGTCGGTCGGTCGACATTAGTTTGATACGATAATCGATATACTAATTGGAGCTTAAACCAAAGTTTATGGAAAGTAGATATCAATGAATACCTGATATTTTATGTTTTTAACCAATCAGCGCAATCTCCTGCAATCTCCTTCTTATTTGGCCTCAAACCGAGGTATACAGGGTGAAAAGTTAGGACAAAGTTGGGAGAAGTACAAGTATTTAGACGAAATTGAGAGCTTCACGAAATAATGCTAGCTTTGCATTAGCATTAATTTGCTAACATTTAATGTTAAAGTATATCACTGAAGTAGAACTAGTTTATAAGTAGCTGAAGTTGCCACTTGTTGCCATCGCTTACTGCATGTTGCATGTTGATTCGGTGTCTTCATTTGTTGCCATCGCTTACTGCATGTTGCATGTTGATTCGGTGTCTTCATGTTCTGATTCGGTTTCTTCATGTTCATGTTCAGTTGAACTTAGTATTTAAGAGCTGGCTTCTCTGGCTTCTGAAGAGTGATCCTGCCAGCTCCAACAAAGCACCAACACAGCAGGTCCAGCAGGGGCAAGCAATAGGCAGATTCCCTTCCAGTTAGCCCAGCAACAGGAGCGGCAGCAGAGGTTCTTGCTGCATGTTCTTGCTGTAGGCGTAGCTATGCCTCCGATATGCAAGGTACTCAGAGAAAAAACCATGTGCAATAAACATTTTCAAAGACTTATATGACAGATAAACGGTCACGATGATTTAGTACTGAAGAAAATTGATGTATTTTTCATACCTGAAATTTATGCAGCACCTGAAAGCTGCTACTTCTACTAATTCATGTGCACAAATTTAACATAAATACTATATGCCAACATAGGAAAACCTCCTTAAATTTATCTCTTTTAAAAGACATAGATGATATAATTTACCCATAAGCAGTCGTACCTGTAAGCACCTTGCTGCTGGTAGGTTGGTGCTGGATCCCTGTTCCATCCGACAGCTTCATGACAGGAATAGAGGTTTTCAGCTCAGTCGGCGATCCATATGAGCCGTTACTGAGTGGATAACTGGAATAGTTTCCACTGCTGGCAATTAACATTATGGCTTCTGCCTGTATAACAAAACAGATGTCATCATAATAAAATATATGTCCGACCATATCTATAGTCCCCTAGCCCAAAACTGTGTGCATCCTCATACACATACCTTATCTGCAGGAAGTTGCTTCACAAGAACCTTGTTCATCGCTTTGAGCTTCTCATTCAACGCAAGAAAACGGGTGGCTTCTTTGCGCTGCTTCTCACGACACCTGTAAGTTCGCCCTAGCAATCCACACCAGTGCAGAACATTAGTCTTAAATTAATATAGAATGCAGTATACAAATATTTTTCTCACCGGATTGGCAACCAAACATTGATTAACTTCTTAGAAAAGACAACCAAAACAGCGAGCAATTATGTTTTCTGATTCTGCATGGCAGGAACCTGAAAAGGGTTGAAAGACAACATCTTACATCCACTAATGCATCTAAAACATGCTTTCCATCCTATTCTAAATTCAAAATCGATTTCATATCATGAGTGCAACCAAAATAAATTCAAGATACCTGCAGAATTTCCATTGGATTTCACATCTAAAGATGATGCTTTTCCAGTTTCAATAGCTTCATATGAAGCGTGAGACTTTAAGCCAGTGTCAGGGATATCAATGTTGTCAAGTAAACCATCCTCCATTTGTAGGCGAATAAAATGTAGTATGCATTGGGCTTTTGACTTAGTTCCTACGTGCTCTGCGATTTCATTCCAATTATCATTATACATTTCCAATGCTTCAAGAAGTAGCTGTGTCTCTTGATCGGTCCAGTTATTGCCATCAAGATCCCCTGCATCTTTTGTACCATCCATCCGAACAAAATCAACTGTTGCCATTCCAATCACAGGTTTCCCATCACTGAAACAATATGAACATAATATTACATCTGTCTACCAAAACAGGAATATTCAAAACAGATACTGTCAAGGCTTATCCATAGAAAATTGTTGAACTAAAAATTCCAGTGTTCAAAGATAGCTGTAATTGCAAGCTTTTGTACACATCTAGTATGATAAAAGAGACATGCACGCTTAAAAAGTTTGCAATCTCTAGAAGTGTATGCCTATGACAAACTATGTTCTGCAGTGACAAAGGAATATTCAACAATGATAGACATTGTAATCAATTTCACAGGTATGATAAGAATAAGTTGCTTTGTTTCGAACCTTTCTGAGACTGATAAAAATTTTCAGAACAATATTTTGAGCAGGAAGTACATCGATGTTCTAAAAGACGCTCCTGAATTCGACGATCCAAATCAGAAATAACCCCAGTAGAGCACCCAGATGAGACAGAGACATCAGCTGGCCTAAACTTAGAACGAGGCGCATCAAAACGAATCAAACTCTGGATACTCCTCAATGAGCTAGGTGAAATTTGCACCTCTCCATTTGTGTTCTCCTGTAAAATCTCTTTAGCTTCTGCACATGAAGTTCCATTATTCCTTGGATCATTTGTTGCACTGTAGTTTATGATGCCCCAATGATCTAGAAACTCAAAAATCCTAGACAAATATTTTGTGTCTAAATTAGCCAGTCCCTGAATATCAGTTAATGACAGAGCCCTTTCCGGATTTTCCAAATACTTCCTAACAATAGTATTTCTGAGTTCCATGTATACTTTCGGCGTCCGCTCACTAGACTTCCCAGTCCGGATTGGCAACCAAACATTGATCAGCTTCTCAGAAAAGACAGCCAAAACAGCGAATCGTCTACAAGATTTTCAGCTTTTTCTTCATTCAAATCCACCTCTAAGTCGAAGTCCAAATCCATGGTTTGAACGAGGTCTCCATTCCTGCAGAATCCCAGCTGCATTTGGTCCTCTTTCAGATACGGAGGGAGGCCGAGGTCATCATCCGAAGCATTCTGAAGATAATTCATATAACTCATGAATCCATCGAATTCTGCTGCATGATCTCCTTTCTCGCACTCTGCAATAAAAAATTGGCGCTGCCCCGACTTGTTAACTCTTCCAGAATGAGAATGTGAACATAGAACAAGGGTTTTGGCATAAGCCATCGAGAACGAGCTCGCAGATTCCAGGAACAGAGCGTCTAACTGAGTCCCAACTCGCTGACCATGTGTGTGAGTGCAATAGCGCATGGGATAGGGTATGTGGAGCGATCTGGAGGAAGAAGGCAGGTGTGAAAGAACAACTGTCACCAGGAGCAGAGTCCAGGCCAAATGTCGTTTTCTCGCATTGTTGGCTACAATAGCGTTATCTTTCTTACCATAGGCACATATGTATTGCAACCGTTCAGGCAAATTTTTAATGCAACCTTCAAATGCTTTGTATGGCTTCAACCGAATCTATTTAATAATAAATTTACATTTATCAAAATACACAATACTAATATATAACCCGAACCTAATTATAATAAACTAAATATAAAGGAATTATGTTAAAGGTTAATAATTTAGTGATTTTAAAATTATGATGTCTGCGCATAAAGTTAGCAGTCATATAAAATATATGTACGAAATTTTAGATGGTTAATGTTGCGTCATATTCGTTTTTATTTTAATGTAAATTAAACTGAAATAAATTTTCTTTTAACTTTTAATAACTATTACTCACTATACACTTTGAAAGCAATTATTCCGCTCTCTCGTGCAGGGCCTACCTCTGCTCACTACACTAATTTGACTCCAGCGGTGGGACCCTCAGTCACTACCAAATGACATCAGATGAAAGATACCTTCTTAAACTGGCGGCCGAAACCGGACGCTGGCAGCGTGGTCCGCGTGTCCTGAACATAATAAAAAAATTAAAGTGTTCTAATTTAACATGAGGATGTTTGCACTTATGGTCCCTATTATCATATAACTTCGTCCCTTGTGGATCGAACATTGCTTTTCTTGAGGTAACTGCTACGCTCAAACTTCCCCTTCAATCCTACTCGTACTCGCAAAAGAGCGCCAGTGGCATCTTATTACTTTAGTCGCTTTACAATTATAAAGCAATTATTCCACTTTCGTAGTGGGCATGCCTCTGCTCACTGAACTTGAGTAATTTGATGCCGGCACCCGCATTACCAACAGGTACCTCGGGGTGGTTTTATGGTAACCAATATACACTATGTTATTTATTTGTTAATATGCTAAGTAGTATATATTACTTTTTAAATTTATACTAATTCTCACTCTACTATAAATTATACAATATATATCCTATAGATAACATATAACATAAATAACACAATAACATATACTATACATTACACAATATATATTAATAGCGGTGGCTCCATTGCTCACCAATAATACTGATGTGCTAAAACTTACACTTAAAATCTACTCTTGCTTGTACTCGCAATGGGGCGCAATTGGTATAGTGGGAGACCATCCATTTTTCATGCTATTTAAAATACATTAAACTCTATCTTACAAGTTACAACATTAATCACTTTACAATTACTGAACTCAATGATTTGATATCGGATCCCACAATACTGACGGTTCCCTCACAGGCGGTGGCTCCATCCATGGGCCTGCAACTCTCAGGCGTGGCTTCCCTGGCTTGCTGCTGAACTATTCTTAGTAGTCCCTTTTAGCTGCGCTGTGAAGTTTTCACCAAATGGCTTGCCAAGCCTTCCGCACTTTAGATAACCATGCAAGCAATCAGAAACATGAAACAATGGATGGCTGGCTTGCTAGAAATAACTGCTCTTTGACTATTAGATTCAAGCTCAAATCTGCAATACTATTGACACGGCCAAAATGAGAATCAGAGTTCTCAGAGTTTAAACAAGAATCGGAATCGCAGGTTTCCTCCATGAAATCATCATTAGCTACATGGATGAAACTCCAGTGGTACTCGGATTTGTTAACACATTCTAACATATTCCTACAACACGCCTCCATGATATCTTGGCTGCGATAGATTTCGGAACTGGGGACACTTATTGCTTCCAGAACACTTATTTAAAACTCAGAGAGTCTACAGTAATGCACTGGGAATATCAACCGTAGCATTTGGTGATCATAGAACAAGGGTTTTGGCAAAATCTACTGCTAAAATCTACTACTAGTGCTTTAGCCATAGCATAATAACCCATGCAGCTAGCCGGCTGCCCTCCATGCAGCTAGCCGGTGATCAGATCGAACCTGCGATCGACTTATGCTCTGTTACTAAAATCTACTACTAAAATCTACCACTAGTGCTTTAGCCATAGCATAATAACCCATGCAACTAGCCGGCTGCCCTCCATGCAGCTAGCCGGCTTAGGGAAGGGACTAGCTGCCCCGCAGCACATCTTGTTTTGTTTAATAATTTGCATAAAATGTTGTGCAATGCAATATAAAGTAGCATAATTTTTAAAAAATATTTAGAGGAAGAAAAATAGATTTCGTTTTTTTTTAATAATTGTTTTTTCTTTTGACATTAAGGTCAAAATATTTTGAATATTGATTATCGAATTTGTATATATTTGTTTGGATAAATAACATTATTTGGAAATTAATTTCTATATCATTTTATTATGATTAAAGTTAATTAAAATAAATCTATTTTTTAATATGATGTATTGAAAATTTTAAATAATTATAATTAAGTATAGCTCTGGTTATGAAGAATTAAATCACTATAATATTAAATTTAAATAATATTGCATAGATCTATTTTATATAGTTAAATGTAATATAATATAAATTTATATTAAAATTACCTGATTTATTATATATTTAATTTAAAGTAGATAATATAAATTATAGTTTTGATGGTTAATATAGTTAATTTCATGCTTATATGATATTAATGTTAAAAGATGATTATAAATAATGTGATTCATTTTTATTCAATTTTTTAAGTGATTATCATACATATAGAACTTTATTTAGTTATAATTAATTTGTTCAAAATTATTAATAAAAAATATTTGAATTTTTTATATAAAATTGTTTATTGCATTAAAGTGTTATGGATGGGAGGCATATTAATTTTTAATAATCTAATTTTAAATTGAATATTTCCTAGGCGAATATGCTTATGTGTAAATGAAATTTTTATTTTTTTAAATTAACCTTTTTTAACATCTTTCAATTAGAGTTATACATTTTAAAAAAACTAAAGGCTTTCAATTCTTTAATACTAAAAGTATTCTTATAATCTTCTATCGCCTTTTTTATTTAACTTTCATTGTGAACTTATTAATCTTGCTTGATTTTAGACTTTTGTGATCCATACTGATTTTAAATAATGACTAGACATTCTTTTTTAGGAAGGATATAACTAGTGCATTCATTTTCTCTCTTTTTATTTCTTCTACTATCAAATGAAGCATAAACGAACCTCTAGGTGAAAAATGAAATATTTCTAGGTTTTGTTACAACCTCTCTTCTATTATAAAATTTAAAGTTACAACTTTTAGCACTCTTGATCTCCAAATCAATGTTAGATTCGTTTTTTTTTCCTTTTCTTAAGGTTTTTTCTTTTCCCCTTTTTTTTGTTACTTTTTCTTTTGGTATGAGAATTTCAACTCACCACCCCATGAGATATTTTGAAAAAAATATCATTTTTCACTTTACAAATAGAGTTTGACTCTTATATCAACATCCTAGTAGTGATGTCTTTCTCAATAACAATATCTTTATTTAGTTCTTCCTCCTTTCATATGGAAAACATTTAGTGTTACCAAAGATAATAAATGAATTTGAGTATCTATTCCATGTCATATCCAAGAATCTTCTTAGCTTCATTTATGTTGAAGGATTATAACTTTTAGAACTTCTCAATTTTCAAGTACTCATACAAGAATTACTTTTTCTTTTTATCGTGATGAAAATCAATCTATTTTTTCATGATATGTTTAAACATATACTAGAAAAATCAATCATATACATATTTTGGTAAATAAAATATGTTTTCCCTCAAATCTATAAAGCCATATAATATAACATAGTTCTCTTATTCTTTAGCTAAAAACCTATCCATATGGATGAATAAATAAATTATTAGCTTACCATCTTAATAACTCATGTTACTTATGATTTTTTATAAATAGTTTAAGACATTGTAAAAGTACAACAATTTCTTATGCTTCAAGTGAGTATAATACTACACATATCTAACCTCATCAAAGAGTGATTAAGTTTCTAATAGTTCTCTAAGGTCAAAGAAAAATGGTATACAAAAACATGTATAAGCTATTGGTTTTCATAACTTGAAACAATTGGGGTCAAATATCATTTGGAATGTAATTATTTTGAATAAAATATTTTTCTTATAAAGATTATAGTAAATAATATAGACCAACATATTTGTATGTATAAGATGTAGATTCTTGTGAAATTACTTTCTCTTTTGAAATTACTCCCATTGACACAAATCTCATTGACACAAAAAAGAGAAATTATTCTCATTAATGAAATACTCATGTTTTTCATCCTATCACAACATTGACACAAAAATATTAAAAAATTAATGCAAAGTGTGATATAAATTAAGAGTACCTCTTGTTGTCATCAACTTATGATATTCATTCTTAAACATTAATGTCATAATTATTATGTCATATAAGAGTATGTAATCATTACATTTCTAAATGTATTATATAATAATGTCTTTATATTTGGTACTCAAAAGTAATGTGTAGCATAAGAATATATGTGATTTCATGTATAATTATATGTATAAGATGCAAATAGTGTAGATATAATGTAGAATGAAATGAATGGCCTTTACATGTGTAGTTGGGTATGTGAAAATATAAATATTGCAAATTTAATTCTTACTTGTTTTGTGTATATTGAATGATGTTCCTCATCATTAAATGTTGTTGTTGCGTGAGTTGTTTGATTAGCTGGATTTGAGTTATTTAGTCCAAATAATATAACTCTTACTTTGGTGTTTGATTGAAATATTTTCTCAACTAATTGATTGTGTGGTTAAGATAGAATTTCTATCCTCAACCAATGATTGGTGTATTTATATGCGTTTTTAATCTAATGTAAAATAAGTTTTGTTGTGAAATTAGTTTCTTAAATTGATATCAAAGGAATTGGCTATGAGTTAACTCCCTTAAAGGAGGGCCCAAGTATATGTGAAAAATGTGAAACTAATTACTCCTACAATATATTAGTGATGTAAATATTTGAGAGAGCATATTATGTAGTTTTATGTGTTTTCTAGTGTGATTTCAATGATGGTGTGATTACTGGATACATGATTTAAATCCCAATGATATCGTTGGAAGAATTCTAGTGGCAATATCCTTAGCAAGGTACATTTTTCATATTACTTCAATGGTCTTGCATTCCTCTAGAAGCAACCACGAAGACTAGACCTATGTATGAACATAGAGCTATGTATGAGGAATCCAACTTGCCTATTACAACTTTATGAGGGTTATGCAATAACTTGATGGAGTTCACTCTATGGCATCTCAAAAATAATTAGAGAAGGTAATAAAGAATTTGTAGACAAGAAGATCAAAGACAGGTACTCTTTAAGGGAGGGTGTTGGAGATTTAACTCCTTGTGTTGTCCATATTGAATGATGTTCCTCATCATTAAATGTTATTATTGTGTGAATTTTTTTATTGTTAATTAGTTGGATTTGAGATATTTGTTTCAAATAATATAGCTCCTACTTTGGTGTTTGGCTGAGACATTTTCTCAATTAATTGATTATGGCTAAGATATAATTTATATCTTCAACCAATGATTGATGTATTTATATGTTTTTTTAACATAATGTAAAATAAGTTTTTATGTGCAATTAGTTTCTTAAATTGATATCAAAGCCATTGGCTATGGGCTAACTCTCTTAAGGGAGAGTTCGAGTATATGTGAAATATGTGAAACTAATTACTTCTACAATAGATTAGTGGTGTAAATATTGAGAGAGCATATTATGTAGTTTTATGTGTTTTCTACTATGATTGTGAGGATAGTGTGATTACCAGATAGATGATTTAAATCCCAACGATATCATTGGTAGAATTCTAGAAACAACATGGTTATCAAGGTATATTTTTCACATTACTTCAACGGTTTTGTATTCCTTTAGAAGCAATCATGAAGACAAGACTTACGCATGAACAAAGAGCTACGTATCGGGAATATAAATTGTCTATTACATGTTTACTAGGGCTATGATATTACTTGATGGAGTTCACTCTATGGGATTTTAAAAATAATTATAGAAGCTAATGAATACTTTGCAAACAAGAAGATCATATCAAAGAGAAGTACTCGAAGATCATATCAAAGACAAGTACTTGTTAACGTGTTGGAGATTTAACTCTTATTTGTGTTGTGCATATTGAATGATGTTCCTAATTATTAAATGTTATTGATGTGTGAGATGTTTTATTATTAATTAGTTTGATTTGAGAGATTTAGTTCAACTAATATAGCTTCTATTTTGGTGTTTGGTTGAGATAATTTATTAACTAATTGATTCCGTGGTTAAGCTATAATTTATGTCGTGAACTAATGATTGATATAGTTATATGTGTGTTTAATCCAATGCAAATAAGTTTTGATGTGAAATTAGTTTCTAAAATATAAAAATATTGCAGCTTAAAGGGATAAGCGTTTTTCATGTCCTTCATTTTAACAAGTTAGGTTAAAGGAAAGACAATGTAAGGTGAGAGAAAATTTGGAAAAAAATTGGAAGAAGAAAAGTAAGCACTTTTTTTATATTGGTAATCAAAATGATATGTGAAAATGCCACATATAAAGTAAGAAATTGTATATAAATAAGTTTTTAGTATTTTAATATATAT